>VZDJ01000100.1:0-184964 GCA_008694505.1 Cyanoderma ruficeps | reverse complement strand
AAAAAAAAAAAAAAAAAAAGTTGTGGATAACAAGAGCTGAACAAGACTTCTTAGTCTTGTTGCTCAATATCTTGTTTACAGAAACCTCAATTATGCCACATACTTAAGATGGTTTACTTGTTCAGGCAAATGTCAGGGCTGTGCTTCTGCAATGCTTCCTAAAAGCTTAGAACTTTAAAGTGTGTTTCCAAAATCTGATACTCAGTATGGACAACAGCTACTATCTTTGTCCAACAGAAAAAAATGGGACAATAAAGACTGCTACTGACTCCGCACACAAGGAATGTGGCACTAGGATCAGAAATCCCACGTTATAAACTTCTGAGAGTCGCGCTGAGGTCAAGTCTCTTAGAAGAGATCCACCTGTTCCCCTCTGTGCATCGCCCATCCATCTCACTCGGACATGTCAGTGACTGACACAGGTCATGGAACATTTGCTAGTGGTTTTGGCCAATGCCACAAGATGGCAACAGCACCCTGACTAAAAAAGAGCAGGTCTTCTCGAATGAGCTCTGCTCTTGTAGGGAACAGAGCAGGAAAGCACTGGTTAAAATGTCAAGCAAGAGGCTTCCCATACAGCCCTGCATTAGCATTTTATACTGGAACACACACAAAGGCTGCAATTGTGTTTTGTACATGCTGGTATGGCAAATCTGGAGGATTAAATGCTTCTGAAGTGGTGGACATCACCTGAAATCAGTCGGCAAAACACCAGGTAGCAGTGCAAAATACCTATCAGTTTTTCCTAGCCCAAATCCCAGACAGGTTTGAAAAACTTAGGTACATCTAGACGATAGCTACATTATGATGGCAGTGTAGCAGATGATGTAGTGGTAACAGCTTGGCTCCATGAATTTGAAACCATACTGAAATCTCAAGTATCACTTTCAACTATGGATACAATTGTGCTACTCATGAAGCCCACCCATTGCTCCCAGCTTTTGCCTGCAATGACAGACCTGCTCTGCCCTCTATGTTTTTCCCTTCCTAATACTGCCTTTCCAGAAATGGGATAATGTAACCTTTTTTTTTCCCTTGGTGGGGATGTGTTGAGTTACCTGTAACTCAACTTCCTAGCTGCAAAGTCAGTGCCAGCATTTCCTCTTATCGGACACGTGGGATTGTTTTGCATGTAGAGGTGGTGGATTATTGAGGGGGACAGTGTTGAATTAAAATGCCCATTATAAACCAGCAATGCCATGTATAAAGATTACACATGCAACCTCAACTAAGTCTGAAAGACATCCCCAAGTATTAAGCTTTTCTTCATCTTACTTCCACGAAAATAGAGTGTCTCATTAATTTAGTGAGATTCAAATATTCAAAAGATGTTTTTCTTTTAAAAATTAAGAGTAACTCAAATGGTGGCAAAAGGATGGTACACCTAAAATTAGGTAATAGTTAATTGCTATTGCCTACCATGCTTTTAGATGTGTATGAAAATAAAAATTACTAAATCTATGTTTTCTACTTCCTGGCTGGCTTAGAGGATTTGATCCTAAATGTATGACAAATGGATTTATAATCCCCATGAAAAAAGATGAAGCAAGAACTGCCACCACTTAAAACATTCCCTTTACTCAAAACAACAGTATCTAAGCAAGTAAATTTTCCCCCAAATTCTTGATCTGTATTTTAAGCCAATGTAGAGTTACCAAGTCCTTCATCTCTGTGAGTGAAATTGAAAAAGCAAATCTCCATTAACACATCTTCATTACCAAATACCAGTGTTGCTCTAAATGATACGCTTGTCTTAACTGAAACTAAAAGAACAGCACTAAGGAACACATTAACTGAAAGCACTAAAATAGCACGTATTTAGCATCAAGCTCATATGTTCACTTGGCTATACAGCTGTTTCATTCAAACTGGATTTTTATAACCAAACACTTACTTGATCTCAGTGTAGCTGGCGTAGCAAGTCCAGCTGAACAGAACAGAAAAGCAGAGCTGCAATGTGGCATTATGAGGCCAGGCTACAAATATATTTGACTCAAAGCTAATGCAATGCCTTCCCAAAACAGATAATTTCAACATCTACATAACATAGCTTATTTTTAACATCAGGAAAAAGCCAGTAGGAGCTTACCTGACAGTAAACAGTGAGCTTGTTTGGGCAACATAATACTAAGGCCATCATGTTTCCTCATTTCCTGAGAGTTTGCTTTAATAATCCTCTGTAGTTTTTACTCCACAGTTTATACTGTAAATGCAGACTGACCTTCAAACTTGTGACCAATTCTTGACAGCTCTTCAATAATCGCTGCACAAATAATCTAATTTCTTTTCAAAATTTCTATGAAATTTAAGCACAGCAGATTCCATATGTAGATACCTGGAAATCTAGAAGTAAGTATATCTATCAAACAACACGGATGAGGGGTTAAGACGTGAAAACTTCTCTGCAAAAATCACAAGTATGTCAAAATAAAAACAAGAGCAGTTTTGATCCTAATGACTGCATGGAAGAAATAAAAATTCCAATTTGTCATAGTGGGTTTTTCATCTTTATTCCAATATTTATCAGAAATAGGTGAAATACAAACATTTAATAGTGAATGAATGGGCAAATACTGAAAAAAATTAACTACTACACAAAAATATGCAAGTACTTAAGACAAATAAAGAAAACTGTCTAAATATAAAAAGTCAAGAAAAATAATGTCATTTTATAAAAAAAAGTTACTACTCAAAACTGGTATTTTGTGATGACGACAAACACCATTGCTTTGTCTTATATTGTGAACTTGATACATCTTTTTATTTCTCTAGCTTTTAAGAAGCATGCAAGTACACTCATCATGAAATGTTGCATTTTAAAGTCATAAGGTGTAACAAATGTCAGCATCCCCTGCATGATCTGGGCAACACAGATTTTTCAGAGCCTTCACTGACCTCGCACATTTGGAGCACCTTGGGGTATGTACTGCCTATGTATTTCTTCCTGATCCTTTGAACTGTGGCATCTATGAACATTTATCCTTTGAAGAGTGTTGCACATGAATGCCAACTCTTTATCTTAAATGTAGCCATAAAGTTCTTTGCAGAACTAGATGCACACAGGGCCAATGTGCACAACAACCACCAGAAACCACTCAGTTAATCATGTTCGTGCAACAAAGATCTGAAAGAAAGTAGTGTATTTGATGACCACAGAGATTTATGCTTATCTTACCTGATCTCCAACTCAAATCTACTTATGCCTTCTTACCAATTGGTTTGTAAATGAAATCAAAACTGAACAAGGTTAGAAATGTTTGACATTGGCTGAGACTTGAAGTAAGAATTCTTTTTTATCACCTTGAAGCTATTTCTAACATCATGATATAAAGAAATAAACAAATCTCACGGATTAAATTTACTCAACATTCATGTATTAATCTCCATTCACAGAAAGGTCTTGTTTCAGGAGTTGAGGATACAAGTATTTGGGGAACACAGGTACTACCCTTCCACGTGAAGGGTATTCCTCTTCAGACAGGAACTACGACTTCATGCATGTGAAGTTCTGCTGATGACCACCAAGTCTTTCCCCAGCCTACTGGTGATTGTGAATCCCATGTAAACCGGTCAGCTCTTTTTGAGGGTGCTGACATCTGATCCAGGGCTGTGTCCTTAAATCCCTTGGTGAGTAAGACAGCAGTTTTTTCCTCTCCAGATTTTTTATGTCAAAACCCTCAAGTATACACCTACATATTTTTCATTTGACCCGCTACTGGTTTCATAGAGTAAAAACACTGCAACTGCAAATGTCTGCTCTAAAATTGGCTGCACAGGCAAGTTAATTATTCACAGGTGGTTTATACTAAAACTCAAACTAGAGTAAATGTTATTTTGACTAAACAAGACAAGTGAAACTGCATCTTCTCCATCTCAGCAGAACTACCAACCCCAACATATGAATAGTATCTGTTTCTGCACTGAACCGGAGAGAAACTATTGATCAAAATGTCTGATACACCTCCAGGAAAGGAAAAAGGGTTAGCAACATTATGAAAGATAAAGTCCAGGTAGTGACAAAAAGCATCAACAGTCAACATCTACGAAGGTACCCATAAGACTCTTTTTTACCTGTATTTCTGTATTTTACCTGATGCTCTCTTAAAATGAAATACGTATTTCTATTTTTATTTACATTTTGATGATTACAAAGTTTTTGGGGACCAGTTTCATTACCAAAATTAAGTAATTTAGTTTTAGGCCAAAAGCTTGAATATATTCAGCACCCCATCACAAGCCTGTGCTATCATTCTGGTCTGCATAAACCTTGATGATAAAATAAGACACAGTATTAAGCAACTGCCTACCTGGTTGGCTGTTCAGAGAAAGTCCTAAGACATGTATGTGGGAACGGACAGTGGTTTTAGGATTTTAGGCTCCAGGCAGTGGCTTGAAGCCTGTGGGAACTTGGTGTTCTCTCAGTCTGGCCTGGGAAATCATAAGGAGGAACCCAAAACAATCTTTGTAGATATCCTCCTTGTGACACCTGGTATTTTTCCAACTTGTTTACTGGTAAAGATGTTTACAAGAAGGTGTTGCTCTAAATGACCAATCATATTGATTGTACTGAGACACTGGATAAAAGAATCTGTCTTTCAATAAATCTTTGCTATAATGCCCTCCGAAGCAACTGGAGTTCACGTATCATTAATTAGGCTGTCCCAAATCGTAACGATGGGTGCACAGTTGATGCACAAAACAAAGTGCTTTCAAATCCCACTCTGCTGTATTCCTAAACATTTGTTATCAGTAACCAATACCTTTAAGAGATACTGTCTACTCACATTATGACTAAACATGACTGGAGCTGCTGGGACAGATGTGCTCACATCTCCCCCTAGGGAGGGACACAAGTAGCTGGATCAGGCTGCTGTACTCTTGGTTTCTTCACAATCTTTAAATATCAGAATCAGTTGACAGCACTTGAGGCAGAAAGACAGAGGACAATGAATACAGACATGGGATGTATCTGGAATTATCTGCAGTTATCAACAAATAGCCCTCACATCTCCTTCAGGTGGGTGCTCATTCATGCTCACACCCTTCTTCTGTTCCAGAGCAAACAGGCTGCTCAGGGCTGCAGCCTTGAAAGACTCCTTCACCAAAGACATCAAAGCCTGTCTCAGGTGCCCCATGAAACACTATCCCTGAACACAGGAAAACACTAAGGAACTCAGCCGAGGCCTGACAGGAAGACATGCAGTGGCCTGTGCTGGCGACCCCTGTGTTTAAAACTGACAAGCGCATCTCATGGGGCTGAGAAACCTCCACGTTAATGGGGCCGAAACCCTCTAATTGACAAGGGGAAGCACTGGGGAAGGGAAGCTGTCCCGGCATTCCCAGGACTTCTGAGTATTTTTGAAGATGAGACAGAAATGCTCAGTAGGAACTTGCATCTCAGACTGAGAAGGGGGGAAGGCACCCAGTTGTGGTACTAGGAATCCATACACTCAGAAACTGAAAAGCCATTACTTTTTGTAGTCGAAAAGAAAGGTAAGGCTTAGGAATACTTATTTCAAGTTCTGTTTTTTCAACTTTTGTGCTGGGTCTCTCACTAGCAGCCCAAACGTTTAACCAAACTGAGTTGTCTTTTAAGACAACCTCCCAAAAGTCATTGACTTTCCTATGAAAGATAAAAATCTCACAGTTCTGTTTATGTGATACAATATGATTGTTAACTGTGAACATTAAACATGACGGTTGTTCTTTCAGTGGGAAAATGCTAGACATCCCTCCACACTGCATGGAGCTCCTGTACACAGAAATGCTGTGCCTTAACCATCCAAGTGTGCTGATGAGAGCAGCTTCCACGTAATCAAAATCTGGATGGGTCGATCGTCTGCAAAACCTTGTCTTGCCTTGCAGCATCCAGAAAGAATTTAGAGTTCTCAGAACAGCAATCCCAGCTTTTGTCAGGAACTGCTGATGCCCTGCACCATTTTATGTAGAATATGGCATGAGACAGTATGTCAGCTGATGACATCACACACTCCACTATATCAAAAACATGAGAAGGGATGTTCATCATCATACAGCTGCAACAAAATGGAAATTGTATAATCTGTGTCCAAATGCAGAACAGAAGAAGAAAAAAACCCCACATCCTTTCTGGCAGGAGTCCAAAGATGTGATGGTGAGATGCAGTTGGAGGCAAAGACAGGAAGACGGTCTCTATAAGCAACAGCACTGTTTCCTTTCCTGAATATATGGATGAGTACAACTGGTCGTAACATTAAATAAGAGATGCAGTGTTTGTTAAATTCTGGCTTAGCTTCTTTCAGAGACAGTACAGAACATGAAAGGGAACTCATCAATGGTACAGCTCTATCCTTGCTGTTGTGACTCCAGCACCTCTTGTAGGGAAAATTCAAAGGTCATCTTCTGGAAGAATATTACAGTCAGCTTAAATACTAGATGAAAGTTATTTGAAATACTTAAGGACTAGCACTTAATAATTTGTTTTAATTTAAAGGACATAAAAATAGGAGTTATCTGTTTGTACTGTAAAAGTAAATCTGAAATTAGAAAAAAAAGTTTTATTTATTTACAAGGCAATCAAAATGTCTATTTTTGTTCATTTATGTCAATGGAAAAAATAAATCCCTAAACAATCTACTCTTCAAGCATCTCTTGAAGTAGTTGTGAAAAATTCTTCACAGCAAAATGATACATCTATGTCTTCAGCACTCTGGTTCAGCAGATAACTAAATACAACCGTAATAGGGACAAAAAAATCACAGCATCTTGACTTCTGTGGATTGTCCTGTTTTGTCAAAGTATCTCTGTCACAACTAATGCTATTTTAAATAATTTTCTATATTGCTGATTTTAGAGAAGCAAAGAACTACAGCAAGAACTCAGTATTCAGTCTAACCAGCTTAAGAAATAATATCACTTTAGCTTTCCCATGTATTTTGAAAAAGAAACTGAAGATCAGGATTTAAGACTACCAGCTTTCCCCCTTACTTAATATTCCAGGTATATTGAACAATCTTAGTCCCTTCCTTCACATGCACTGACTTTCCACTTGCATTGAAAACCTATATAGAAACAATTAAAAAACTGCTAAGGAAGAATATTTTTAAAAACTCGGTATGTTTGCTGGTAGAAACACAGAAACACTTTGACGTGCACATGTATGTTAATTACACATGTATGTAGTGAGATGTTTATGGAGCAAAGGGTTTTTGTCATACACAACAGCCAATGCAAACACATGCGGCTTGCAGATGCTGCATCAGCCCTTCTCATATACATCCTGCAATGCAAACCTGCCACTGCTGACCCGGAGAGGCAGATATTCATAAGAGCTAATTAAAGAATTAATCATTAGACACAGCTATATAAACAGCTAAGATTAATGGAAAAAAATCCTCAGTGTCTGGCATCTTTTGTTTTCCGTAGATCCATTGTACTTACGCATTGCTGGGTCAAATTCCCCTGCACTACAGGGTAAATCTCTCACTTCACTGTGACAAGTGGCACAATAAATGCCACACACTACAGTGGCCCAACATACATGTTACGGATCATAAGCCTTAGTGAAAGGCAGTTTGTTCAGGTATACAAGTTAATGTTTGAGAAGCAAAGCTAAGCTGTATCAAGTACTGAATGCTCCAAAAACCCCCATACTTCAAAAACGGACATAGAGAGGATCAAACACCCTTCCTAAGAATACCTCAGAATCCAAACACACTATAAAATTTCCTTCAAAATCCTCATACACAGATGATGATTATATTGATTTAAGGCTGAATAAATTGCATCTGTAATTTAGGAAAACTTCAAAATGCAGACAATAAAGGGGAGTGGGAGAAGGGAAAAAGTGATCTGACCAACTACCACTGTCTCTTGGTCTACAGCAGCACTCCAAGTTACAGAATGCTTTTTAAAGAGAGGTTAAAGAAACCAAAATAATATTCAGAAATGGCTATCTCAAAAGGAGGTCATGTGAAAACAACCTATTATCTTTTCCAAGTCAGACATTATTTGAAACAAACAAACAAACAAACAAATAAATTTAGGTGACTGTTGATGCCTAATTGGACAGCAGAGTTGCTAAAAGAAAAAATTATAGCATGGAGTACTGAAAGGGGAAATATCAGACTGAAAGAAGCCTTCTTTTACAATTTGGCTAAACCTGAATATTTCAACATATCTAACCAAAACTTCAGAAACAAAATTTGGCTCAAAAGAACGTGAGCATTTGTGAGATGTCTCCCACAAAGGTGAGAGGTGTCCTGAACAGAGAAAGACAAAACACACAGGAAAAAAGCAACAAATCAGGGCAATCAAATTCAGTGAAATGGGATACAGATCAGGGTACCTACGCACAGTCAGACTGAGAGACTTTTATGAACACAATCCTTTAAGCATTGCCTCCAAATGAAGTGGTTGCACAATTCCCAACCCTCAGACATGTTATTCCTACTCTGTTCCCTCCTTTCACCCAGCTTGAGAGCTCCCTGTTGTAGCAAAAGCATCTGTTTAGCTGCATAACACATCAGATTGAAGAATTAATTCACAAAAATGGGCTGCTGGGGGGAAAATAAAAAAGGCTAACTGAACTCATGATTGAGTTCCTCATTCTGATGAACATGAACGTTTCTGCTGACACAAGGAAGGAAACAATACAAGCATGGGAACAGGACAGCATGACATTTTTGGCAGCAGAAGGGGTGTGAAATCAGTGCCAACTGACTTGAATCCTTCAGCAGAAAGGATATCATCCACTGGAAACAAAAGGAAGAGGTCCTGTGCCACAAGATCATGACAAAACAACCAATCTGTCACTGCTCCGAAAAACATAAGACAACAATGGTGAGACACACAAGACACTTATCTGCATACAAAGGATGATACAGACACTTGGTATGTGGTTAAACAATAAAGCACGGCTTCAACTCTTCTGCAGAAACTCACAGAAGTCATAAAATGTGTGGGCTTAAGGATGCCTTGCTTTTTAACCTGTACCCAAAGTCCTGTATCATAATCGTTTAACCATTTAGAGACCACATAGGTAAAAAAATTGTTCTGGTCATCTCTTTCCTTTTCTGAGACTGAAAATTTATTAGCTTACTGTATTTCCTTCAGTTATGCAGCTCTTTACTTCAGCTACCTTTTCACTTTCAGATATACATCTGTCATGCTTGGTATATCCTGTGCTCTTTGATTACACAGAGGCTCCTGCATTTGAAACAACACTCATAAGACACACATTAAAAAAAAAAACTTCTGTTGTGTGCCCTGGTTCTCAGCCCAAATTCCCATTACTTTCAGTCAGGCATTGTGCACACTTGGTAACAGGGGACATTACCAGCCCTCAATCTCTTTTCCTAGGTGCACCACATTTGCTTCTCTTTCCTACCCTTCACCCAACCTCACCGATTCTGATCATCTCAAGACCCAAATTCAGGCCCACCATGATAATGTCCCCAGCACGGATGTCATTGCATCAGACTTGCCTGTCAGCATTGGTGGCTGATCCCATTTATTTCATCAACCACCTATTTCATTGCATGGCATGCAATTCTCATGGTGAAGATAACTCCAAAACCACTCCCAAAATGCTCCCAGCACAATATTCAACCCACAGCTTCCTTTAAGGCTCACACATCTACAATCTCTACACCTACTGGTGCTTGAAACGCTGCATGTCTAATACAAACAAACATCACTGAACTTCTCTCCTTCTGGGTATTTATCTTATTAAACTGGGTCTTCTTCATCCTCAGGCCTACTCTAGATGAGCAGCTACCTTGGCACTGTGTGCTGAGAACAGGGTTTAACCTTCACCTGAAACAAGGATAACTTCAAGTCACCAGAGATTTTCCACCATGGCTCTTAAAAGCTCAAATGTCTGAATCCTGACAATGTTTGCTAAGGAATTGTACACTTTCTCACATGCAGAAAGTGAAGGAACCAAACGCACTGCATCTCCTTCTGCTTCAGTTACCACTTCACAGCTTTAATTGTGTACCAGGACCTCACCAGGTCCTCCCAGGACCTTACAGCCCCATGTGCCCTTGGGCTCCAAAAGCATCTGCTTCACCATCACAAACACTACTCAGAGAGGCCGCCACAGCTAAGCATGAAGAAAAACATGTCTTGCCACATGTTGCTAATAATGTGCATAAGAATCTGTTAGCAATGCAGCCACGTGAGCCTGCGTATTGATGTCTGGTCTTAGAATCATTCAGGCTTTAAAAGATCCATGAGTCCAACCTTCTTCCAAGCTGCACCAGAAATACTGCCACAACACAACCAAAGTAACCAAAGTTAATGCCAAGGTGTATCTATGCCTGTGGCAGCATGAAAACGCTTAGCAGAGTCCACCTGTCTCCCCCGAGTAAGAACAGAAGAGAAATATCTTCTTACAAAAGACAAGAGCAGTGATTCCAGGAGAGACAGAACTCCACCTAGAGATGTTATTTATGATAGATGTGTATGTATGTACGTATGCAAAGAAAAGCATGTACTTGCCTGCACTGTTCAGGAGAGCAGGATTCAAACCAGGGGAATTGCAAAGGAAGAGCGAAAGGAAATAGCAGTGAAGGGAAGGGAGTGCACAGCAGGCAATTTGATACATTTACTCTTTCCACCACCATGCTCATCAGAGAAGACCTCAGCCTATGAAAATATCCAGGGTCTGAATAGCAGGTAATGGAAAGAATTATTTTAGCTCACAAGATGATACGAAAACACATGAGAACAGACAAGCCACAAGACAAGTAAAACTGTACTGGAAGCCTCCAACACTGGAGCAAATCCCCCAGCTACCTCTGTAAAGAGTGAAGGTGCAGAGCCTGTGCAGAGCTAAAATTAGGTTTCACCACAAGATGCAAACGCTTGCTACAGGGGCACCTGTGATTCAGAAGCTTCTTCCAGCTATTTTTCCTAAGGCACAGCAACCACCACTGGCCTAATGAAATCAGTACGAGAGCACACAGGACCAGGACAAAGGCTATAGAGCTGTTTCTTATAAACCTCAACTTATAAAAAAGAATTAGGGGGCATCTTAACAATTAAAGGTAAAAATTCCATGAAATGATTTCAAGCTAGTAGCATAAACATTAGCAAAAATATTTACTGATTGTCCCAAGGTTATAAGGGATAAAACACCGGAAAATAGTTTCTATGAGTCAAAGTGAACAGTATCCAATATTAATTGAAGATTAGCAGTGAAATTTAGGTGCAGAAACATTAAAATTACGGTCAGCAAAACCAGGAAAATTGCCCATAATGAGCTTGATTCTGATTAATTTGATATTATGGATATCATTTCTTTTAAGTTAAATTTCTTAAAATCTATCTTCCTACTCAAAATAAAGAATCACTTAGTAAAGCCAGACACTTCGCAACTTCTGCCATGTCAAAACTTATCTTAATAGGCTTAAAATATATTTAGTTTCTTCCAGGAAAGAAGCTTGAGAAGTGAGGGGGTTTTTTACAATACCTATTTGAAAACAATATAAGAGAAGGATCTGAAGGAAAGTAGTTGATGACTGCACCATAAGAGTTGGTTTCAGTCTGTGACTGCTGGTTTTAACATGCACCATCTGAAGCAGTCTCTCAACAGCTCCAGATTCCTGGCTTCAAGCTCTCCAGTAAGGAAAGATCAGTCACCGAGGGACTGGTCTCCTTGCACAGTCTCTACAACAAATATATCCATTATTTTGCAAGTGTGCTACCACAGCTGAACATCCTGAAATGTGGTGTAATTCATCATCTTTACCGGCAAGTAATGTTAGCAAAGTTCAGTGTTTTTGAAACAAACAAACAAACAAAAAGATGTTATCCAAAAGACACTCTGTAAATTTCCTTATTATATGGTTATTGACAAAGTACACTTCCTTACAGCTATCTGGTGCTAGATGTTGTAGTTAACACAAGGAGGTGCTTTAATGCTATTCTGAGTCAGCATTAGTATTTCATTCTAAGCTACACAAATAACTTGTCAGCAGAGTAACAAATTTCCATACTTTTACCCCTGAAAAACAGGTTCCCAATCTACATATGCTACCCAAGCAAGCATGTAAAGGCTGAAAGTGCTTGCTTCTCATGGTTGACAAACAAAACAGGGGTTCTCACAGGAGAGAAGAGGTGCATTTTCTTTACACATAAACAGAAATTTTAAGAGAAAAAAACCCCCACAAAACACCAAAATAACATTTATAATATTTATAAAAATACAGAAACAATCAAAAAATTCCTGAATGTAAGCAGAAAAAAAGCCCAATTCCTCCAAAACTGCAGTGCCCTGCACTAAACTATTTTTTCTTTTAATGAGCTCAATAGATGACTCATTTCCATGTAAATCATCTAGAAATCTGATGTATATTTTATTTTCCCAGAAATTCCTAAACACTTTCATGACATCAGAATTATCTGGAAGTTTCATAGCTAAATGTTAAATGAATTAAGCTTCATGCAAATGCTATCTTCTGTTGCATTAGCTAAGAACATCTCTTTTTGGAAATGAGACCCTTTCAGTTGTCTGTCATTCTAAATAGGGAAAAATCACAAATATAATAAAATACTCCTTAAAACTTCTTACTGGGATGCACTGGGATGTAGTCAAAGCCAGGGAGGCTGCCTTCACTGTTCTCACCCTGCTACTCTTTCATAGAGGATTAAGGCCATGCATTTTTATTTTTTTTTTTCATAACATTAGGCACAACATAACACCTTCCCCGAAAAGAATACAGACTGGAAGAACTTAAAGCAGAATAACTTGCAACTTTCATTATAGGGCCTTCCCCTCTTTCTTTCCCGAACTTCTGGAGCTATTGCCTATCTGGATGTTCTAGCTGCACAGATTATCGACAGAGTTCTGAGCTGTAAATATGGTAAAGTGCACGCAACAGAACCTACACCAAAAATGGGGAAAATTGGATATATGCTGGGAGTGTGTCCATGCAGCCCAGAGAAGCATCAAAAAGCATCAAAAGCAGTGTGGCCAGAAGGCCCAGGGAGGTCACTCTGCCCTTCTACTCCCACCTGGATTGCTGCATCCACCTCTTGGTCCCCCAACAAAAGAAGGATGTGAACCTGCTGAAGAGAGAACAGAGGAAGCCACAAAGATGATCCAAGGGCTGGAGCACCTCTCCTAGAAGACAGGCTGAGAGGTGGGGATATTCTGCCCAGAGAAGAAAAAGCTCTGGGCCAAAATTTTCAGTTTTCAATACTTAAAGGGGGATTAAAATAAAAAGGATGAAAGACTTTCTACTAGCGCCCATAGTGACAAGACAAGGTGTTTCAACTGAAAGAGGGTAGTTTTATACTAGGCATAAGGAAGCTTTTTACCATGAGGGTGAGGCTCTGGAACACACTGCCCAGAGAAGTTGTGGACATGTCATTCCTGTAAGTGTTTAAAAGCTGGAGGGGCTCTGAGCAACACTCCCTAGTGAAACATGTCCTTGATGACTAGGGGAGCCAGGTTAGGCCTAATCTGTCCTTGAAGGTCCCTTCTAATCCAGGCCATTTTATGATTCTGAAAAAATGGGAGCACATAGTCAAGGAAATAAGGAGAATACCAGCATGCTGAAATTACACCAGGCATCTTTCAAGTAAATACAGGCATAAAGTTTGCTTTAAAAAATATTTAAAGATCTATGAATGAAAATGTAAGTCTGAATATTTTGAGCTACTTTCTTCAGTCCAAGAGAAATACTTTGAAAGAACAAGGGAAAAATTAGGGTTTGAGAAGAAATTTAGCTTGTGGTTCCAAGCTCAAAAAAGCTTTAATCATAGTAGTTTCTGTATGCTATTCATACAGAGGAGAACACTGCTCAGACCTACTACACTTACTTGATGTACATGTAACTGCATGCACTGTTACAGAGAAATTTAGAGAAACCTGTCTGGATTTGTCGCTCTGAAAAAAAAAAAAAAAAAAGAGAGACGATATATGAATCATAGGCAGAAAAACAACTTTTAAAGCACATGGCATTTAATGAATCAAATCAATAAATAAGCATTACAAGTAGATGTCTGACAAACATTCCTGTGTACAACAAGGTTTAGCTTGGTATGAATTACCTAATAAACTGTGTAAAAAACCTGATGTTATGTAAGAAAACTATCTCATACAATACTAATATTACCAGTTACTGAAAGTTCCTCACCTGAGTTATAGCAAAACACAAAAGAAATTACATTCTTCTCCTTGACAATTTGGAAGGAATTTTTATCCCAATAAAGAAGTATGAACTCTTACAATCATGTAAAGCAAAAGGAATTTAAAATGTCACAGAGAAAAGTTTCCTCCAACAGATCCTTTTCAGGTTGGTTTTGACTTGTTCAGAACGGACAACAATATCTGGAGCATCACACAACCACCTTTATAGTCACCAGCACTACTTCACTTACACACTTGTACTGTCAAGAAGAGATTTTGCGTACTCCAAGAGGAACCCATTTTCCTTGAGTGATGATTATTTTTTACTGGGACATCTTGGACTGCCTTTCTTTACCTGACACATCTTGGACTGCCTTTCTTTACCTGACACTACTCAAATATCTCCAAGGGGTTTTCAGGAGGGGAAGAGCATGGGAAAGAAGAATTAAGTACAAGCTCTGCGCAGATGTAGCACATAAAAAAGAGGAACTGCAAAATTTGCTAGTCAGATTAAACATTCATATGTATATATGTACATGTATAGTGCCAGAGGTACTACAAGAAGAATGGGTGTAAAACTCATCAGTTTACTTCCTTTAGAGCACACAAAAGAAGAGGGTACTAAGGGAGCAGGCAAGTTATTGCCTGAAGTCTTGTCCAAGTTTTTGAATTTCATCTTCCTATTTCACTAGCTTATGTTAGAGTAACTTCATTAGTTTATCTTCCCACCTTCTCTCAGCAGTTAGACTTGACTGCAAAAATATCGTTCCTCTAACATTTTTTCTAAACTACAGGGATTTGCGAATCTCCTCAGCATTCCCATTTTAAGTAATAGAACCACTCAGTCAATGCCTGTTTATAGACAAAAATCCTAAATTATGCATAAATAACACACCTTGAAATAACTTCAAGGGAGGGGAAAAAAGATGTTATGGTTTTGAAGCACTTCACTGCCTTTTATTCCCTTGAAGCAATCTTGCATTGAAAGTTTCAAGATTCAGATGCAAAATAGGAGTTAATTTTGCTGTAAGTTGCCACACACTGAGTATTACAGAACGACCGCTGCACAATAACTGCATTTGTACAGACGGCTATTTCTCATTTCAAACCTTACTGTATTCTGCCAAAATTTTCAGACACAGGAACACAACCTTTGGGATACAGTCACCCAGTGCTGTGCTCTGCTGCAGGCTTCCAGAGTTCCACAACTTGCTCTGAGGACACTGATGGAGAATAGAGCAGACAACGTTACAATGTAGTTTTTAACTGAGAAGTCTAGCAGGACATAACAGGTTTTTTGCATGTTTTATTCTGGAGAAAATTACTGTTTCTATAGTACTTTCTTCCAATAAAGGGGGTTGAGAGTGGGATGGGGGCTGTCCGGGATTTCCCAGCCCTGACTATTAAAGGACTTCTGTTAGTAGGATGCACAGCTTTCCACAAGCAGCACTCACTCCAGAGTCTGAACACCATAATTACAATATGGTCTTGATTTAAGGTATAAACAAGTTTAAGGCATGTTATTTTCAGGGTTACAGTGCCGCAGCACTAAGCACCTGAACAAATTACTTCCCAATTAGTCAGGCCCAGTAGCGCTGCCCTCGAGGGAACTTCAGCTGAATTTACCTGAGCAGAAGAAATCAGATGATGGTCACAGCTCTTCACGCTGCCAGTGGGACATCAGCTGACAAACTGTTTATTTGCCTCTGCAGCCAGCACAGCCCCTGAGATCTGTACCACTCCTGTCTGAGTCCACACCACTGCTGAAGGCAGCGGTTTCTCATGGCAGGGAACCCCACTCTGGCGACACACTGAAGGCTTTGCCTGCCCCTCTGCAGGCCACCCCAAACCAGGTGGGATGCCCATGGCAGGCATGGATGGTGCTTCAGGCACTTTTACTCCACCTGCCCCTGTGGCCTGCAACCAACCCTCTCAGAGAGATGTGCCCCAGCTGTGTGCTCCTTGTAAATTTGTAATGGTACAGACAGGTCTGACAGCTTTTCTCGAGGCAAGAGCATGCTCTAAAGTGCTCTAGAGCCAGCAAGCCTGCAGTGCATTTTTACTGTGGTGTTCTCAGCTCATACCCACTCAGAACAAAAAACCAAACTAAAAAAAAAAGAAAAAAAAAAGTTTTAGTTCACTGATTCTACCACTGTAGCAGAGCATGGCCTTAGTTGATAGAGGGCAGGAAAAGAGCTGCATGATCACATAGTTTCTGTGGGTATCATAGTTTAGTGGGTATCTAAACCACTTCTAAACCACTTCTCTTCTATGAAGTGCCTTTGACGAAGACCTCTCTTCTGCCTGGCACTGTTAAATGTTTTATTAGCTTTAGTTTATTGTATTACGGTGTTAATCAGTTGTTCATATTAAGAACAAATAAAGCTTTAAATACACTTCTTCTTTTTTTCTTCTTCAGTCTTTTGTTTTTCATCTCAAGAAGTTCATTTAAGCTTCCCAAGGTTCTCCTAATCCTTATTCAAGTATTTTATTTGATCAAGTTCTGAATTTAATCCTCCTAGCTAATAATTTATTCCTTTGTCTATGTCTTAGTTGTCATTCTTCTCCATCAATGTATTTACTGCCATCAAGACTCAGAACACTATCAGATTTGTGTAGCTATTCACTTTTTAAACATTATTGTTTTAAGACAAATAAAGTTGAAATAGGTCACAATTGCATTTTTAGCTGTCGAGTTATGTACTAGTTTTCTCACATACAGCTGTGAAAGATTATTAAATGCTGCATGCTGCATTTAAGCCTGGCTAGCAGAGAGGTCTGCTTTCCTATAATTTTAAACCTAAATTTTTAAGTCCACTGTAACGCCACACTTTCCTTTCCCAATCTCAGTCACATACATATAACTTCTTGTACTTGAGCAGAAAGCAGGGTTGATTTTGTGACATGGTTTCCTGTGTACAGAACAGCAGGACATGCTCTGGTTTCAGGTAGGCTTAGAGGGTTTATAGGTCTCAAATGCTAAATTCCCCATCAGGTGGACCCAAACACTCAGGATCTTTTTTCAATAGGCTCTGTTCTGTGATCATTGAAATTAAAACACCTGGCTTGATACGTAGAATTGGGAACTCCTTGTAAAGTAGGATCTTTACACAAATACAGTTTGGGTTTGTTTTTAAAGCCCTTAAATTTTAAATCAAGTAATTAGAAAAATGAGTCTGATCAAATGCTAAGAAACTTCTAAAGAACTATAGGTAACAACAAACAACCTCAACAAGGCCTGTCGGAAAACACTGGCAAGA
Organism: Cyanoderma ruficeps; assembly: GCA_008694505.1. NCBI lineage: Eukaryota > Metazoa > Chordata > Aves > Passeriformes > Timaliidae > Cyanoderma > Cyanoderma ruficeps. Next base: position 167,585 of record VZDJ01000100.1, on the reverse strand, counting down.
AACCAATGTTTAGGGATCCCGGATGAGATGGACAGCCCTGTATGAACTGAGGTCAACAGCAAGGACCATGTCCTGTGCTTCTCATCTTTTGATGTTGCCTAGAATATGCTATCGGCAGGTGAATCTTTTTGAAGTAATTTAGGCTCTCTATACTATCCAATGTACTATCTGAATCAAGAGAAATTTATAAACTGTTAATCACCTGAGATTACATCTGAACACCTCACAAGAATAAATAAAAATGCATACAGTATTTTATTGCCTATCACTGACCTCACATTCACTATTCCCCCTTATCTATTCCTCAGTTATCCTCCTGGTATTAACAACAAACCTGACATTTCAAGCGACCTAAAACCATCCACCTGCATATCCAAAAACACTTGTACAGCAAATACCGCTGGCAAACCTGCACAAAAGCATTTGGGTGCAATCAGCATACTTTCTGCATCACTGACCAGTGTGGTGTTTTGCAGACCAATACAACACAAATTCATTGCTTAGCTTACACAGATTTTTCTACAATTCAGATGTTAACTGCATTTCTACTGTTATTGAGCTCTACCTATAAGTTCTAATAAATTTTCAAAATCAAGATTTGAATATTTCTTTCTTTAATATGAGAGTGATCTAATACACTGAAGTACTACAACTTAATGGAGAACAAATATGCCTGGAAATAATCAAGTGAATTCACAAAAGTAGCAGATAAGACCTTGATACGAAATGCATGGCAATACAAGGGTATCATACAAACCATTTCTAGAATGAGATCTTCAAGTAAGAAAAAAATCCACCTCTCAATATGTTGTCAAGTACAGGAGCAAAAGAAAAGGTCTGGCAGCGACACAAAAATATCAAAATTCTTACTGCACAGTAACAGATCTGTATTGTTTCATTATTTCATCAGAGGAGGCTAAAGCATCCTGTAATTTATACACAGTAACTTCAAATACTACTCAATATGCAATAAAATAAAACTGAAGTCAAACAGAGAAACACCATTAGCTTCCCCTCAGAGTGTTTAAATTATTCTGAAACCACTGGAAATCACAGAACACAGAATCATAGAATGTTAAGGGCTGTAATGGGTCTTAAGGATCAGCAAGTCCCAGCCCCCACAGTCATAGGTGACCAGTTTGCTCAAGGCCTTTATCCAAACTGGCCTTCCAAGGATGAGACAACACACAGCTGCCCTGGGTAACCCGTTCCAGTGTCTTGCCACCCTCAGAGTAAAGAATTTCTTCTCAGTATCCAATCTAAACTTCCCCTCTTTCAGTACTCTTTGTCCTGTCCCTACAGTTCCTGATGAAGAGTCCCTCTCCAGCTTCCCTGCAGACCCCTTCAGATCCTGCAAGGTTGCCATGAGGTCTCCACACAACCTTCCCTTCTCCAGGCCAAACAGCCCCAGCTCTCTCAGCCTGGGTTTGCAGGGGACATGCTCCAGTCCCTTTATCGACATCATGTCCCTCCTCTGCACTTGCTCCAAGGGCTCCATGTCCTCCATATGTTGGGGACCCCAGAGTTGGACACAGCACTGCAGGTGGGGTCTCACCAGAGCAGAGCAGAGGGGCAGAATCCCCTCTCTCACCCTGCCGCCCACACTGCTTTTGGTGCAGCCCAGGACACTTGTGGCTTTGTGGCCTGTGAGCACACATTGCTGGCCCATGTGGAGTTTTCCATCAACCCACAGGTCTTGCCCCACAAGGCTGCACTCAATGACAAGGTTCAGAAAAACTTTGCTGAACCTACTTGAGACTTCAGAAGATACCCCTACAAATGAACTTCACATATTTTATACAGTTGCTTTTATTAACTTATAAGCAGTTACAAGGGGAGGGGGGAGAAACACGAAATATTACACTGGTTATCCCACCAATGCAGATCTCTGTCCTTCAGCTCATAGGACAGTCAACTTGTACCACAAGGTTAACAAAATAAAACAGCACAGCCTCTTGATTTTGTTATAGAAACATTGAAGTACAGCACAGACACAAAAAAATCCTTGAACTTTCTTATTCACTGTTTCACTGTAATCCTAGCCATAATTAAACATCTAAACATAAAAATTATCAACTACCTTCTTCTAACTTGAGCTGCAAAAGCTTTGGACAACTAAGGAAACTTCAAGGTTCCCACAACTTGCTCAGATTTGTCTCTCTTGTTCTATCTTCTTGTCCTCCTTCCTGTATCTTTTGCAAAAAACTTCTACTTTTTAATCTCATAAGAACCATAATTAATTTTCACATGCCACTAACCCCACTTAGCTGTCTACAAAATCATTCCAGTCAAGCCAAAAAGATAACACAGCTGAAAGTTCTAGCAATATTATAAATAAGATCAACTGCAGACTACTTGAGACGCAGAATTTATGTCTGGAATCCCAAACACTACAAGCTGGAGGCCCAACAGCAGCAAAATGTTTTTCTCCATATCAAAGACATAAAGGTAAACAATCCTCAAAAGAGGATTTTTCTTTTAATAAAACAGTTCTGCAGTTAGTCATAAAGACACTACTATATACATCAGGATTAAACAAAATCTTAATATCAACAGTTTGACAATAAAACAGCAAGATGAGCCAGAATTTTAAAAAAAGTTGCTAAACAGTTGTTCATTTTTGTTTCACCTTATAAAGCATAAAGTAAACATTTATTTGAAGTGCAGATGATAAAATGCAGATTTTGTATTCTGAATGGAGGAAGAAGGATGTGGAAAGAGCCGAAGGTGGGCAAAGGTTCTTCCTCAGAACTGAAAATTACTTTAATACACTAAGGAAAATGGGCTAAGCATATATACAAAACAAATAACCTTCTGCTGAGAAGTGGAAGGATATCATAAATAAACACATATCTAATTATGAATACTCCAAACTGACTCAATAATCAGGGCTTAATTACAGGCCATTTAACTAGGCTGACCTTACCTAGCTTTTTTATGCGTGCACATACTTACCACTCAGAGAGAACCATCTGCAGCAGATGAGTCAGAAAGGCACAGGTACCTTCAAATACCAAGCTGATATTTCTCTACATTCTGAAACCACAGCATGTGAACACTCAAAAAAAAAACCACCTAGCAAATGTTTTGCACAAGATGGGAGGTATGGTTTTGCTGCTGATTTCATATTAGCTAACCATAATATGCAGGAGATAGCTCTAAAACACATTTTATATAAAATGGTGATGCTTTATTAGTAGCAATTAACATTGCAGCAACTTCCTCTCTGTTCCCCGAGGCAAAGTAACACCAAAATACCCTTCAAAACTATTAAAATGTTGGTTTTGCAGGGCCAGGTTTTGGTATTGGGTGCTACAGGTTCTGTGAGAACCTGCCAGAAGCTTCCCCCACGGCTGGCAGAGCCAATGCCCACAGGCTCCAGAATGGACATGGCGCTGGCCAAGGCTGGGCAAATCAGGAATGATGGTAACATCCCCGTGATAACATATTTAAGAGGCAGAAAAAATGGGCTGATATAAATGAGAGGAGTGAGAACATGTGAAAGAAATAACTCTGCAGTCAGTGAAGGAGGGGCAGGAAATGAGCCAGGCACCGGGGTTGAGACTCCCCTGCAGCCCATCATGCAGCCCGTGGTGCAGCTCACGGAGAGGCAGCTGTGCCCCTGCAGCCATGGAGGTAACAGGGCTGCAGAGATGCAGCCACAGCCCATGGAGAGCCCTCACTGGAGCAGATGGGTGTGTACAAAAAGGCTGTGAACCCCTGGGAGGCCTGTGCTGGAACAGGCTCCTGGCAGGGACCTAAAGACCCATGGAGAGAGGAGCCTGTGCTGGAGCAGGTTTGCTGGTGGGACTCGTGAGCCTCTGGGGGACCCATGCCTGGAACAGGCCGTGCATGAAGGACTGACCCCATGGAAGAGCATTTTATGACCCCACACTACAGCATTTTATGTAGAACTGTTGCCTGTGGAATGGACTCAAGCTGGAGAAATTCCTGGAGAACTGTCTCCTGTAGAGGGACCCAACACTGGAGCAGGAGGACTCCTCTCCCTGAGCAGCAGCAGCAAGGCACGGTGAACTGGTCATAAGCTCCATGCCTCATCTCCCTGCACTGCCGGGGGGAGAAGGTAGAGCTGGGAAGGAGGGACGGGTGGGGGGAAGGTGTTTTTAACATTCATTTTACTTCTCAGTATCCTGTGGTACTATTTGGTGGATGATCTCTCCTGGTCCTTATCTCAACCCTTGAACATTTTGTTCTATTTTCTCTCCCGGTACCAGGGTGAGCGATAGGGCAACTTTGATGGGTGCCTGGCATCCAGCCAGGTCAACCCACTACACACTGGAATGCTTTCAGTAAGTCAAGACGCAGTTATATACTCTGGACATTGCAACAAAAAAGCTGAATCATATTTTAGTGCATTTCACTATTTATAGCTGCTGGGGATAAGCCTTCTGCTGCACAGTGTACTATTAATGGATAAAAAGGATTTGTTGCAAACATCACTTTTTGAAATTGGAATGCAGCAGAAGATTCATTGGACCAGACATATCCTTCACTTTTACACTTTCCACTATAAAGCTTAACATTTTCAGTGCCCATGCCCATAAGAAACCAGTAGAGATTATTTTATCCCTATCCCATCAACAATATGCCAGTGATAGCAATTACCTGGTTATGTCTCAGATTTCTGGAGAACTGGCAGAAACAGGAATTACACTTTTGTTTCTTTCAGAAGTGAGTGAGAGCAGCAATATATTCAGGCTGAAAGTGCAAGGTAGCACATACACCCAACAGACTTCTGAGAGAGAATGCTCCTCATCACCTGAAGCCAAATTTTTAATGCCCTTTTTTTCAGGATTTCACAATTAACTTCCAGAACTTCAGCTGTACTTCCAGGTAAAGTAAGTTCTTCAGGTAAGTATGATATTTTGCAGTAATACCAACATACTTCAGATAGCCCAGTACTATGCATCAAATTAGAAGTGGGCAACACTGGAGTAGGAATCAGGTCCAAACCAACTTATTTCAGCTAGAAGCTAAAGAGAAACTCCTCTTAATGGAACCAGAGTGGTTATACTCCTCATACTGCACAATCAACAATTTAAATGTGGCAACATCTTGTTTGGTAAATTTCAATTTAGCATGTACTTCAATAAAATTATTATCCCCTTCCTAAACACTGTTTTATTTAACAGGCACTTTTTTTTTTTGTTTTGCTTTGCCTTGCTGGATCACTTATTATTACTTAAAATGCCTTTCAAGACAACCAAATTACAACAATATCTGTATATCATCTATATGCTGGAGAGGACAATCAGTTACAGGTAAGTAGTGGACTTTATTTCCATCACAAGAGAGGAGTTCAACTTCAAAGTCCAAGAGACAAATACCTTAGCAGATAATGACATGTAGGTATATGCTTTCTCTGTTTGCAGCTTATTTTTCTGCTTCTCACTACCCTAAAGTTTAATATATTCTTTCCTTTTACAAGTATCTTTTTTAGTACGTAGAGGAATAACATGGACTATGGTTACGTTTTTCTTCAGTTCAGTTATTTACAGTTCACCCTGAATATAACTGAGCCCCAGTAACCTCTGGAGACAAAACAGCAAAGAAGAAAAAAATGTATTATCTGCAAAAATACTTGGCTAGCTGGAAATTTAGCTCACAAGTACCAGACAAAGACACTAAAAGAAGCAAGCATGTAAAATCTTCAACTATAGAAGCCAGTTCTGTATAAAACAGTTTGCTTTGCTTTGCCATTCCTGAATTCCTCTCAAGACCTCCTTAGCATGGGGACACCATTCAGACACGCTCCAGTAAGGCTCCAGTACTACAGGAAAAAATGAACCCATTAATTGAGAAAGGCTTAAACACACTACACAATAAAAAATTTGCAGTTGATGAGGTAGTAAGTGTCAAATTGCTACGGTAAATGGAAGTTCCACCAGTTCATTCTGGGGTCTCCAGATACAGGTACAGAACAGACCAAATACTCAGTTGAGAAAATAGCCCAGCCCACTGCTCACACACACACCTCCTTTAGATGATTTAACAACCATCTCTAAGGGTCAGACATGTATCCAAATAACAACCATTAGCCACAGCTGCACCTAGCCTGATTTCCATAGGCCAACACTACCGCACTCCTACATTCTTTACTGCATTATTCCATAAACTGGGAGAAAATGCTGTGGTTTAAAGTGTCCAGTTTTGTTGATCCCACTATACACACTGAGCTTCAAAAGCAGTTCACAGAGGGGACGAGGTCAATCTCTAGGCTAAAAAAGGAAATTCTGGTTTGGGCAAAACATTACTTGAGAATGTAAAAGCGCTGTGTGAAATCTCTTGTGACACATGCTTTACTGAAAAATGCCATCTTAACTTTCACTTGAACACAACATTCACTCTGGGTCTTATGATCTGATGACATTGGAGGCAGAAGAGGAAAAAACCACCTCATTTTAAACCATACTCACTTCCAGTGACTGCAAAGCCAGTATAAAATAAAGAGAATTTGCACTGCATTACAGTTGAAGAATGTTGTAAACGTTTTTATACAGAATAGTATACAGTTTTAAATAGAACTGACAACATGGCTGCTCATGGCTGTGAGCAGATGGACACAAAAAACCTTCTAGACCAGCCCAAAAAGGTGCCCAAGTTACTCTGACATTAAATCATAACTCCTGGAGCACCACAGTTTGTGTATTGATATTCCAAACAAAAAATGGGAACACTAGAATCTGTCAAGGTAGGTACACATTACTGAAATTTGTCTTGACACTTTTTCAAGGTATATTGTGTACAAAGAATAGTTTCTCTACAAGAAAATATATACTTTACAAGAAGATTACATACTTTATTTTCAGTAAAATTTTGTTTTGTTCATGAAATAAAGTGATTCACAAAAATGTGACAAACGCAGTGTAACAAATTTGTCAGTGGGAGAAGATGAAAGTAGTTTAAATGACCTATCTAATATAGATAAAATATAAAAAATTACAAGAAATGTACCTACAAAGGCAGTGGGAAAAGAAAGACAAAAGGAAAAGAAGCAAAGTACTGTCTATTTGCCTTATGATTTATCTTAGAGATGTAGAAAGCTGTAACCAAATTTACCCAGAAAGTGGTTAAAGTGCTAGAATACAATAAATACAGGGAAAAAAACCCCAAAAAAGCCAAAAACCCAAAAAAACCCACACCCCCCCAAAAAATACCAACAACAACAACAAAAAAAACCCCTGTGAAAAGGTACTACCAACCTTTTAGATTAAGTAGGTAATTTTAAAGGATTTATACAATGATAAAATCATGACAAATACCATTTTCTTCCTTTTCATCTTTGTACTGTCATGTACAAGGATTAACAAAAAACATAAAGGTGAATTCTGGCCCAAAACCTCTATTAGGAGGTAAACTCACAAACAAACATCTGCAACTTGGAAGAAAATTCATCCTAAGACGTAACTTATCTCAAACCAGCCACTGTTTACATACCTTAAATTGCTATTCCAGTATTATTTTGTATAAAACTAATCTGCAAGGATGCATCATCTGCTTTAATGCTAAGGCATTTTACTGTCCATCATTTGGAGGACTTGCCTTGTATCAAAATATGAAATTGACCAAAGTTGAGATTTTATTATTTGATCAGCCTTTTCAAGCAGCAAGTATTATTCTTTACCTAGCAGCAACTATTACAAGAACACTCAAAATAGATAAATTAAGCCACGGAGCACACTGAAATCCAGGTTTAGTCAGATCGAGCTAGTTACTATTTAACGGAAATGAGCAGTTTCCTGTTGTCAGGGCAAACAGTGAGCAACTCCCATTTCAAGCCGCAGTATTTTGTGCTCCTGCAAAGATCTGCACCATAACTTCTATTTCAAGAGTGTTGCAAGTGAAATTTGCTCTCAGGTGAAGTAAAGACACTAAATGTACTAGAACGTTTTAGTCCTAGTACTAAATGTAAACGTACTAGAACATTTCAGTTCCTTCTTCCTGCTTCTAAGTATGTTCCAAGTTCACGAAGTTTTGTTTTCCAAATACAGGTCTCAGACCTCTTTCCATCACAACACTTCTCCCTTCCAGTTTTGGTGGCTTTTTGTTNNTTTTTTGGGGTTTGTTTGTTTGTTTGTTTGTTTGTTGTCCTTGGCTCCACTGCTGACGCTCTTTCAAACCAAATTTCCTATTTAGAGCTTACAAAAGATGAACAGAGTTGGCAGCAGTCAACCCAGCTAAAGAGCGCAAAAACGACTGCCGGGAGAAGTTTTGACCAGGCAGTTCGTAACGCGAGTGGTTTCACTGACCAGTTACACAAACAATTTGCAAAGGAGCATAAACTGAAACAAGATACGTGCAAGGAGGGGGAAGCATCACCTGCACCGTGTTTTGTTTTACCCATCGTCAGATAAGACTGCGACCATGCACCTTTAGAGACACACAGAGGTGCGTAAGGTCTGACCATTCAGGTTTCTAAAAAGGAAAAACCCACGCTTAACTGTGGTCTCTCTTATTTAAACAGCAGTATGTAAATAAGATACAACTAATTCTACAGGTGGAACTTCAGGATTTTTGCTAGTGGTATTTCGAAGCCGAAGTGGAGAACTTTGTCTTTTATCACCACCGTGCAGCCTTCAGCTGCATCCCCTCGCTTGCCTCTGCCTCAGGAGCTACAGGTCAGTGCTGCGCGCCCCCCAGCACAGCGGGACGCGGGGACGCCTCATTGGGGCTGAAAGCAGAAACATTTCTGGAAAAACAGCGAAAAGCTAGCCCAGGAGAACCGGAGAAGGTCCGGCGTCCCCGAGCAGAGCAGAGCAGCCTTCCCCCAGACATATCGGCGGTGAGGAAACTCTCCCCGCGTGGTTCCGGGCAGCTCCCACCTGGAGCGCGGAGCCGGGAGCACCGGGACAAGAGGCGGCAGCGACCCGGCCCCAGTCCCGGCGCCGCATTTCGCCCCCCGGGCTGAGCCCAGCGTCGCTGCCGGGGGAGCGGCCGGGCCCCGGCCCGTCCCGCCGCCGCTCTCGGCCGCGGCTGCCGCGGGGCGCAGGACAGGGGCCGGGGCCGCCGGGCAGAGCGGGACCGGGATGGGGCCGGGGCCCCGCGGAGCAGCAGGCAGCGCGGCGGCGGCACTCACTGTGCACTCACTGTGTGTGCGCGGGGCGGCGGCGAGGCCGAGCGGAGCGGGCACGGCGGCGACGGCGGCGGCAGCGACTCGCGGCTCCCGCCGGGGCCGGGGCGGGGCGCACACCCGGCCCTGCCCTGCGCTGGCCCCGGGCCGGGGCGGGGCCCGCCCGTCCCGCTCGACCCCCGCCCCGGCCCCTACCAAACCCTAAATACGGTCGTTGGTATCTGCTGAGCCGTAGGCAGAAGTAGCGTAAATTGTGGCAGCAGCTTGCTGCGAGCCTGAGGAGATGCTGCTCTACTCACACCCGCTCTGTGACTCGCGTAGGGCTGCTAGGAGTTAAGGAAGAAGTCTTAAACACTATCAAGGCCAGAGGGGAGAAGAATTTGTGCCAGGAAGCTGCTAATTCCAGGCCTGGCAGGGATAAGATCTGGCTAGCATAACCTGGTCCGTACATCCCCAGTGGAACAGACTGTGTGAAAAGCAGCAGCACACACACCACCGAAGAAGGAACATCCCCAGCTCCGGGACAGACGGCCTTTGCTACCACCAACAGCCTCCAAAGTTCCCCCTGTGGATACCAGGAACCTGGGCTGTATAAAAGCAATACTGCCCAATGACTCAGGGGGAGGTTAACAAAGCTTGGAAAGAAGGATGTACTACTTACTGATAGTGGATACAGGCTACAAGGACATCAGGCAGAATTCCCAAGATAAGGAAGACAGCAATAAATCCAATTCAGCAACTGTGCTACAACCATGATTGCATAAAATGTAACTCCGGCAGGGGAGACTGCAGCCACCAGCTCGTAGCCCTCTGATCCAAGAAACCCACTGACTCAAAAGAAGAGAAATTAGCATAGGAAGCAATGGAATCATTAACCAATGGAAGACAGAAGGAAAAACCCACGCTTAACTGTGGTCTCTCTTATTTAAACAGCAGTATGTAAATAAGATACAACTAATTCTACAGGTGGAACTTCAGGATTTTTGCTAGTGGTATTTCGAAGCCAAAGTGGAGAACTATGCAATTTGTAGCCAATAGGCATGGATTCCTTTGTTTGGCTAAAACACATCGAGAAGAGTTTTCAGTCAGTGGCTGATTTTGTGTACCCAGCACCCCTTTCTGCACAGAACTTACCAAAAGAAGAATGAACCACGTCCCCCCACCCCACCACTGACAAGCCCTGGGTGAAAAAGGACCAACAGGACACCCATGGGTGGTGACTGTCTTCTGCTGGTAGTCTCTTCTCTTTCCCCCACACACTAAAAGCTACAAAATAAAATCAGTATTATTGAACTGGCATTTTGTCTCGTCTGCTCCTTAATTTTGGCATCTCTCACTAATCAGATCATAACAGGTGCATTCATACTTGCACCTCTGCTAGAGCTGGCAATGAAGAGGTGGATGAAGCTCCCCAAGACCTTCACCAGTTTTCAAGCTTAAATGAAACAGAAAAGGGGCTTCAAAAGTTAAGTTGTGGCATACAACAGAAAGTGCCATTACTGCATCAGCCTCATGACACTACAAAATAATTGAGTTTTACTCAGTGGTTACTTAGGCATAAAAAACCAAACCAACCAACCAACCAACAAAAACCCAAACAAAAATCCCCCAAACAAACAAAAACAGCACCCAATCCCCCTCCCAAACACCAAAAAGTTAGAACAAGGAAAGATAAAGTGTAAGATGATAAGGCATTAAAAAAAAAGAAATATCAAAATCATGCATCTTTTAGAGCTAGTTATGGGAGGAATAAGAAATACTAAGAAACTTGGTAAATCAATATCTTTATTTTTTAGAAAGTAGTTTGATCAGTGTGCTGAACCTGCCATTTGCAATGGTTTTGCTATTTTTAGTAAAAATAAACATTTGAAAATAATTACCTTGGAGAATATATAATCTCCAAGCTTATTTCCCCTTAATCACTGTAGCTTTTTTTGTAACTATTGCATCTAATCTAACACTGGGTGCTCTTAATAGGAAGGGGGTACCTAGAGTAGGATATCTCCATAGTTTATTTCCTGCAACTGGTTCTGAGGTTCCTAAAATGCAGTAGAACATGTATGACCTCACCATGTACCACCTTGGCGTGGTACAAAATCTGCATCTATTCCACCTTTCTTCACCAACATCCTGCAATGTCAGCTGAGAATTTTCTGCTGTAAAATCACACAGCCAGCCAGTTTAAGTACCCAGATGGCCAGAGTTTTAACTTTCACAAGTTGCTGAAGTAATCATGAAGAACTTGGATCATGTATCTGAGGTAATGGAATCAGTTAGCAACACAAGAATGACACACTCTGACAGCATTATGTACTGCTACACAGACAAACACAAGTCACAACTCCCAGTCTATGATATTTAAAAGGGACATTATCAACTATAAGCTAACTTTCATCTGGACAATAAAATATTATTGATCAAGCGCTGGCAAAAGCGAATTTAACATTCAATTTGTGCACATGGCTACTTTAAGCATGGAGACCTCTGTAGGCACCAGTACCCTTAAGTTTGAGTAACTCGCATAGCAACAGGAAAAAACCATTAGTTGCTAGAGGACAAAAGTCAGTGGAAGTTAAGGGCAACAGCCAGAGGCTTCTGAGTTAAGTTCTTCAATAACTAGATTCAAAGTTGAGAGTGTCCCTTTAGAAGTTTTACATCCAACAGAATTTAACTCATTTTCACTCCATCATTACAAGAAAGCTACTGATAATTTCTCTTACAATAGTTAAACATCAATGAACAATATCCAAATGAACAACTGATTAGTAAATGAAATAGCAGCAACATGGAGCTCTAGAAGGTTGAGTTTCTGCAGGATTTATTGGAAAGATTATAAAGGTGTGGCAAATACATTGTGATTTTACATAATTTAGTTTCAAGAATAGCTTATGGTAACTATAAACATTATTGAAAATGCCTGGTCAAGGTCAGTACTTTTCTGGTATAAGCATAAGTTTGCCAGGATTTCTCAAAGTGCAGCTTTACTCAGAAAAATGACAACATTGTATGTCTTGGCAAATTGCATTTAAAATCTGCTCAGTTTGCAGATGCTAAGATCGCTTTTTGTGATTGCCATTATAACAGATTTGAGCTTGAAGTATTAAAGCTAATGAGATATAGCTATTTAAGGACAAAACATCAAGGACATAATTATATACTACTGCCATGATTTTTGCACATGTAACTTTGTTAGTTCAGTGGATGTATAAAACTGATGCATGTATATAAAGCAGCTACAAAGTCACAGTTTCAGCTGATTCTAAAGGAGTGTGCTACTGTTGACTTTCCTTCTTCCATAAGAATAAAGAATATTAGAAACTCGGCCACTGAGCAGATAACTCATATTCATTGGGCAAGTCTGTTTTGTAAGGTGGTGTCACTTTTAGTCACTTTTCTGGTCCATCACTGTACTTAAACTGTTTTGAAATCACATTCAATTTCAATCTCTCAGAGTTAAGGAAGAACAACTACAATTGAATCACTGAACAGCTGTACCAGTTTGAAATGCTGTCACATGTTTCTTCATGGCAAAACATTCACATTCTTTTTATTGCACAATTTGAAAATTCAGGTTATGTGCATAAAAACCTTCATAGTGTTTGCACTGCAACTTGCGAAACATACATTTAAAATGACCTTAATACATTTTACAAAATCTTTTTAAACAACTTTATATTCTTAAGATAAAAGCATCCTGAGAATGTTACATAGTTCATTATACAAGCCCTTCATTTCTGCTATGCTTTATTTATCCCCATAGTTCCTAATTTGACAAGTTTATTTTACAGTTAATATCTTGGTGCTATTTTTCACAAAATATCTTTTAGCAAAAAAGTACACCATTGGCATTCAAGTAATCCAGCCTCACATCTAATTTACAAATTAAGCTTTTGTCAAGCTCTCAAGTAAGGAAAAGTAAACCAAAATACATACAGAAGCAGTTTAGCTGAGTGAAAAAAAAAAAAAAAGGTAAAGGCCTTGTGCATTAATAATTTGGTCAAACATTAAAGTTATGCAGTTTAATATTTTGGCAAAAGAAACCCTCTACATCTATCCTTCTCAGTTTGTTTTCTTTCATCTGACACCAGATGTAAACATAAACATCAAGAAAGAAAGACTGACAGTGTAGAAGTACTTTGCTGTTGAACTACTTTTTCCTTTTTAAAAGTACTTAAGAAAAACAGACAAACAAGAATGTAATTGCTAAGACTGGACTATCTTTGGGCTAAATAAAGGTCTTACTGGAAAAAAAAGTAAAAATAAATTAGGTTGGGTTTTTCTTTTATTTCCTCTACAGACATTTAAATAAATAGTCTTTGAAGAAATTCTAGTGCCATATCCTAAAGCAGTATTTTCCTGTATCTTTTTTTTTTTATCAAGTCTAAGGCTTCACACATAATCTTGACTATTTTACTAGGAAGATTTCCATTCATATTTACATTTTCTTTTTGTAAAGGGAGTGTTCAGGGTTAAAAATATATTTATTTTTAAAAGGTCAGTCTGCCATCCTGATGGCAGTGATTCAAGCTATAGGACAGAAAACAAGTTACAGAACATCCTTCAGTTTCTTATACTCCAGATGAGAGGAAGGAGATCAGGCAAGTTAGAAAGGCAAACAGCCTGGATTTCAGGAATGGAGAGATAAAGTGGCTCATTATATGAAAGCCTGAATGACCAGGAGGATTTTACTCCTGGAGACTTTGTTTCTCTTCTACACATAGGTATAAATTTTTATTGTTGTCTGACTAAACAAATTGAGAAGAGACACAGCTATGGTTGCCACAATGAAAAAAGCATGACCTGAGGTTTTCGTCAGCACAGACATGCTTTTACAAGGTGGCAAGGTATAATGAATATAAGCAAAGGTCATAACCAGATGGTACACTCCAGTGAGAGTGAGAGTGTAACCACCTGAAAAGGAAGAGTAAACCACTTCAGCAACATCTTTATAAATTATAACTATGTAATTTGGAGTCATATTTACCTTTTATTTTAGGCAATAATCAAAATCTGAAGGACCTTTTAATCTTTAAGGCATTAGTGCTTCAGGGACTAAAAGCTCCATGTAATTAATAAATAGGGGGTTGGAGGCAGAAGGGGAGAAAGAAAAAAACCCAAAACATCTTTGTGTCACAAGCTATCATTGTGCATCTGCTTTGTTGGTTAGTTCAAGGAAAAATATTTTCAAGGATGGCAGAAGGGGAATGTTATTCATTATTCTAAGAAAAACATTAGATCATAAATTTCACATCATTTTTTAACACATCCTTTAAAGGGCTGAATCTATCAGGCAAGATTCTCATCTTTACTGTTCCATCAGCACCACAGGAGAATATGTGATTTGCTGGTCCTGTTTCAATTTGCATGACTCCTGTCCCAATGTTTCTGAAGAGAGACTGTCGAGCATGCTCATTTATGAAAGTATGAAGAAGATTAAATGTAGACAGACTCCATACCTGGAAAAGCATCAAAACATCAATCTCTTATGAGGATAATTACCAAAATCTTAAAAATCATCACCAGTGAATCATGGAGGAATTGCACTGTATTTTGCATTTACTTTTCCGACACTAACTGTGAAAGAAGAATATGCAGCAATCTGTAATGACACTTTTATAGAATATTAGCACTCATTTTCTATGATAGGCAATATAGAAAAACACTAGGTATCACTAATTAAAAGGAGGACTGCATTAAAAAGAGGTTAAAACTGACATTTCGTAATTAAATTAGTAAATGTTAAAGTCAGAGTTGAGAACAAATGCAGTACATATGACATCTGACTATTCCACACCTGTACATTCATTCTTTCTGAATATACACAGCATCTCTGCTCCCTCCCCTTCATTGATACCTTTATGTTGCCTTCAGCAGATCCTGTGACAAAATACTCTTCTGTAGGATCAACAGCAATGGCTTTGACCGGAGAATCGTGACTCTGGAGTAACTGTTGCTGCTGCTTTAGGCGAAGATCAATTACACAGGTAAAGCCTTTTCGGCCTCCAGATATCAACAGCTGGTGTTTTGGAGCATATGCCAGCACAGTTGCTCCACTATCATGACAGATAAAAGCTGAAAGCCAAAGCAAAGTAATTTAAATAAAACACTGTACCAACTTGCATTTTCCATCAACCTTTAACAATTCAAGACAAGCAGCAAAAGTGACTCTGATGCTATAACCCAGTTGACCACAACCAGCCCACGTATGCAGTAGCAGTACATACATATAAACCCAGGTTCCCATCAGAAATTCTGAAGCTGCAGTATTCTCAAATTAAGCAATTAAAGTCTGTATTAACAAAAAATTATATCCTCCTTTCTATCCCTGCATAATCACAATATATTAATCCTTGACTAGAAACAGATTATTTTAATGATAAACTATTAAAACAACAGATTTGTTATTTTAAGTAATATAATTTGTTATTTTAAGTCATATATTGCCCATCAGAAATTCTTCCTAAACTACTTGCACAAATATCTTCAAGTTTCCACTGGTCATTTTGCTGCTAATTTCCTTCTCACATTTATTTGGATATGTCTACTCCCATAAATGAGTGGAAGAAGTGAATGAAAATTACAATTATCAGAACACCGCTTGGTATACTGTACTTGTAGTTCAAAGGGCCTATGAATTTACATTTAGAAATTCCATACGCATTCACCATACTTTAAGTATGTGGAGTTCACTCCCGATCTCAATTCCATATTTCAGATACTGAAATGCATTTGTTGTATTACTTGCAACAAAGTATTAGTAATACAGCTAATGAGCAGATAAATACTTACTGCATCCCCAAAATCCTACTTAGAGGAGCAATTGTTCTAAGGCAGGAGATGCCCAGAACCGTTTAAGAAAGAACAGAAATGTCTGGCTTGCACTTGTGGTGCAAGGACAGAAGGCACACAAAGGAAGGTGGTACTCATGTCCATGAAACCAATCACGTATATAGAAGGCCAAGTAATTTCTTAGGAATCTGGTTTTATATTCCCATTGGTGCACTCATACAGAACAGTGAAAGATGTTTACTGCCAATGTTAAAATTACTTCCCACAATAACTCTTCCATCAAGATAGACACACTTTTTTTATACTGTTACTTACCATGCACCAAGCTATTTGTAGGAGAAACCAGAGTATCCCAAAGACAAATATTTCTGTAGAAAAAAATATGGCTTAATTCAGCAACAGATGTTCTAAGATATTTTGAACACTTGAAAAGCCATCTCTACCTTAAAAGGGTTGTTTTAGGCACAAAGCACTGTAAACAACAGATTTTCAACTGACTGATGACTTCTGAGCAGCCCCCAAATTACTTCCATAGTTTATCATATGCTGCAAGAACATGCCTTCTACACAATCATTCTGCAACTGGCTATTTCCATAAAGCACTTGTGTTAATAATCTTCTGTAGCTTAATTCACAGGAACGTTAGCAGGTTTTGATATTTTTTGATCAATACTTACTTACGGAAACAAACGAGAAATTAAGAACTATGTAAATTCTCTACAGGTATAAAAATAATTTAGGACAGGTTCATGTGTATAGAACAGAACAGAATAGTTCAGCTGGAAGGGACCTGGAAGGATCATATAATCCACACACCTGACACCTTCAGGGCTGACCAGAAGTTAAAGCATGTCATTAAGGGCATTGTCCAAATGCCTAAAACTCCGACAGGCCTTGGAGACTGACCTCAAGGAAGTCTGTTCCAGTGTCTGAACCTTTTGATAACAAAACATTTCTTGATGTCCAGTCTCGTGCCAGACCTCCCCTGGCACAGCTTTAAACCATTCCCACACATCCCTCACTGGATTCCTGACAGAAGCACTCAGGACCTCCCTTTCTACTTCTCCTCCTCATATGGAACATGAGCAGGATATTTGTGCCTCCCTATGAAACCTTCTCTATGTGCCTTAATAGCACATGAATTTAGCTGCAAACATTGCTTCTCTCCCCCTCCTGCCAAGAAAGAAATCAAGCAGAACTCCTTAAGAAGAATAATAAAAAAAAACAAAGTGTGGGAAAGGAGAGAAAATATGGCACCACCTTCATTTTTATGCATTATCACAACAGATCTTACCTGTTGTCAGAAGAAAATCCTGCTGTAGCTATCAAAGATGATGAACTGATGAAAACAAAGTCATTGGCTGTTTTGTTATGACACTGCCACGTCTAAAAAAATGCAGTTAGAAATTATTAGTTACATCTATTTTGTGCAAGCAGGCAATAATAAACTTCCTTGAGAAGTAAAGGTGTTTCCTAAGAAATTTAAAGAACATAGGATATACAGCTATTGGTATGCCCCGTAAGACTCTTAATTTTTCATGAAAATATACTCTGCATCCCTGCATAATTATCCATTAATTGACAAGTGATAATTATTGACATGGCTCAATGAACATTACAGTTATTTCAGATTTCATGTTATATTTTCCACTCTCCACTTAGTAAGTATGATTAGAGTGTAAGAACCTGTCCTACAAACCACAGGATGGCAGCAATACATAACTTAATCTTGATTCATACTGGTTATCAGCACAATCCTTGCCCTCTCCTAGCTATTCTGAAGGGATAAAGAAGTAAAGGAACACAACGCAAATTTATGGAAACTAATTTAGTTTTCAGCTTACCAAATATGGCTTAGGTGACGTTCCAGTAAGTGGACAACACTTCCAATTTGTCTGATATAAACTTATATATCCATCAGCATCAACAATTCCAAACTGAAAGAAAATACAGAGTAATAGTAAATACATATATAGGTATTGTAGAGAAAATATCCACCATTTTGAGAAAATACTTCAAATTGGAAGCACGTGATGTTTCTGCTAATTTACAATTATATTGGGGGAGGGGAGTAGAGGAGAAAAAGTGTGCAGAAGCATTTTGTCAGTTACCTTATTTCCTTGGTAATTGAACCGCATTCGAGTCACCCTTGAGTTGCCACCAGATCGAAAACACGTGATTTGCTGCGCATGACCCCATTCAAACATTCTTACACTCCCATCCTGAGCACCTGTCAGGTCTGCAACAAAAAATATTTACATGACCTTTCACAAGAGTTGTAGCTTTTATAATTTCAAGAAAACCCAACACTATCTCAAAATAACTAGTGCCAAAATTATGCCATAGTATCTGCCTTGGTGTAGGTGCAGGATGTACCACTGCAACTCAGTTGTGTTATTTGTTATTTAATTAAGAATTGTATTCAGATGTTCATGAAATATGAATATTTACTTGGAGATAATAATACATTTTTTCCTACTATCTTTCATCCTAGTTTCAAATAAGAGATTAATACAGTACTTTTTGCTGCTTCTAAAGGCTATTCTACCTCCGCCAGTATTGTTTTTTAAAATGAAAAATAGTTTAAATAAGTATGGCTTGTAAAGAACTTTCAAAACATGTAATAGATTGTTGTGCCACTATAAAATAGCAACGCACTAAGAAACAGGTGAGTAAGAAATATATAATCTTCAGATAACTTTTCTTTTTTAAAAGCACTTGAACTTACAATATGGCAGTGTTGGATGAGAAGCCATTCTTCTGACGTTATTTATAGCTTTCTTGAGCATCTGTCAACATACAAAAAATAGAAAAAAATTAAACAGTATTACTGAACAAAAAGTTATCAAACTAGAGAACAATTAGTGATTGCAGAAAGTTGATTCCTATCAAAATTCCTAAGAAAACAAGTACTGGGTTTAGAGATTCAGATAGAAGTCAGTGTCTTCCAAGACTAGTGTAGATGTTAACACTTTTGCAGCTTTATACATCTAGATAAATATTAAACTTTTGCTTCAGAAATGTATGGATCCAAATATAAACACTCCTTAGACTGCAGTCTTACCTCTTTTCTTGCCAATTCCTTTCTGATTCCATTAAATTTATTGGAATATTCCTGAATATTGTAAGATAAGCAAGAGAAAGGCAGAAGCATGTAAAGAAAGAGGTAAACAAACTTTAACAGAAGTAATAGAATAGGAAGAATATATCTATTTTCAACTCTAGTTAACTTATTGCCATTGACTGAAAAGTGGTTATTTGTGACCATCCAAAATAAGCAATATACCATGTAACTGGTGTTACATAAATAAATCTAAAAATAAAAAATTCTTCAAATGTATTTATAATTTTGGAAATACAGATCCAATGAATCTTCAGTACCATGTCTGTTCCTAAATTCCAAAATTTGACTTGACCTACTTATATCACCCAGATTTTTGGTTTTTCCTATTTTATTAATTCCTACTGGGAAGAATTCAATGTGCAAAGAGAACTGAACACATTAGACAATTATATTCAAACCCCATCTATTTAAATGGTATGTTCGACACACAAAAGGAAAAAAGAGTAAGGACTCCTTAATCAAGGAAATACATCTGCACCTGTGTTGTCTCTTCCCTTTTTTCTATTAATGTATGTTAAAGTTAAGTTTTAAGTTTTCATTCTTTTCTTCCTCAAGAGCTCTCAAAAGTATCTGACTTCTTTGAGAATTCTCTTCCTCAGAGAATTGCTGGATTTCATTTGCTCATGCATGTATTATTTACCTCAACATTCGAGAAAGGCAAAATATATATTTGTGGCAGGTGTTAACTTCAAATGAGAACACATACGAAATTTTGTTGCCAGTGCACTCATCTTCAGCACAGCAGTTTATCACTTAGCACACACCAACAGCACGCTGGCACTGAACTACTTCCAGAGAAACACTTAAGTCAGAAAAGACCTTTAAGATCCTTGAATCCAACTGTGACTTTCAGCTGCTGTAATTCTGTACAATATATTAACGCTGCTTTGTCATGAGGCAGTACATAGTGATGAGGTATCTCAAGTATGCTATTCTCCCCTGGCCTCCAATTATATCAGGGTGTCAACTGGAAGGAGGCAGGAATTGCAAGTTTTCATGTGCTTTGTATTCCTTAATAAGATCAATACCGTTTAAAAGAAATAACCTCTAAATTATCAGTTAACAAACAAAAATGAGGAAAAGTACTGAGAAGGGAAAAAATGTACTTTCTTGTAGAAATTTCCCTAGCTTTGGATTCATGGAATAACTGTAATCCTCTTAATTACATTTTGGAAGCAGATTTAGATCTTTCAATTCTCCAAGTTTTATCACTGTTGAAAAGAAAGCCCTATGCCCTCAGTTATTCAAGTTCATTCCGAAACACTTTCTAAAGATAAAAAATATGATCTTGAAATATGTACTTCCCTTTCTTTTTCTCTAAGTACTTTAAAAGTCAAGGGAAAAGCCAAATGGTTTGGTAAAACTATTAAAATCCAGGAAAACAGAAAATGATGGGTGTGTGCACTTATAATTGCAATACTTTGCACTCTAAACTCACAACTTATCTTCTATGTGTAAATGGAAGAACAGTAATTCATGTTCACTCTATTTCTTCACTAAAATGAAGGGTTCTACTGAGTTTTACAGCTACTAAGTTTTACCCAGAAGTTAATGGAAGTCATCTTCCTCCATTCAACAGATAAGCACACATCATGATCCCCTAACCCCTGCTGAATTATGCTTTGGAAAAATGCAAATTTACAGAAATGTGCCTTTGAAGGGCTACACTAACAGCTCTCTGCTTCAGTTTCTCCAATTTAGAACACAAGTACAATTATGAAATGCATATATTTCCATTATTAATGTAACTTACATTTGACACTGCTAGCCCTCAGCTTGCCCTTAGAACAGCCGATGGCTAGAACAGTGGTTGATTTGCTGAGAAGCTGGGTGCTTTGGGCCTAATGAAAAATGAAAATGCACTTTAACCCCATCCACCAGTTGTTAAACTGTTTAAATATTGGTGTCAGTCACACTGACTTGTAGACTAGCTGTTGGTGACATTGCCTGAGTTTCAGAGCTGTGGGTACATACTATTTCCTTCAGTACTCTCTCATGAACACCTCCTGTAAGAACCATGTAAACAAACTGCACTGACGTGTCTGGCGGTGACCCTCCTTACTTACCTTGTATCAGCTGTCTAACAGGAAATCGTGAAGAGTGACAGAAAAACCTTACAGCTAAGAAAACATTAACTGCCTGACTGTCCCTTGCTGATGAAAGTGAAGCAAAGACAATGAGATTGAAAAGCCAGTAATGGTACAGAAGAGTAGGCTACAACTACTAAATGGGCTGCACATTATGGAAAAGCAAAGATGACATCAAGAATCAGCAGCATCTGAAGGAACAAAGTAGCAAATAGTAGCAAAAGAAAGGTCTTAGTGAAGCTGCTTTTCTTCCAGGTTCCAGTTCTTCCACAGCAACACTGGTTCCTCCCAAGAATCCCTACTTTTTCCGTCATTTACTTTGTCCTTCATTAGGTACCTCTGTCTTCCCTCCCTACTGGGCAGGTGTCATTCTATGCTGTGGTTGATTGTCTGCCACAGTCAAACAGTAGGGCAGACAAAATTTAAGTCCAAAGTTTAACAGCAAAAGCATTGAACACAAACAAAGCCAAATATATTTAGGAAGAAATTTTACTGCATGCAAAATAGAAGGCCATGGAAGTACCATTTGCATTAATAGATTACACAATTACTTAACGTTGACATATACACGAACACAAAAATTCTACATGTACATATATATATATATATACACACATTTTAAAAATGGAAGTGAGAAGAGAAAGTGGCAAAGATATTCAAAGAATACTCGCAGAAGAGACCTGATTGTAATAGCAGAGCTGCAACACTGGCACCTAGGATCAGTGGTTCGTAAAGTGAAGACAGAGGTGTAGGTACTGGCACAATACCCACTTTCATATGTGGGAAACATTATCAATCTCATAGTGTTATTCCTTATTTACTCCTCCTAGTCATCAGCTATTTTCAAAAGTCAATGACAGTATTAATTAACATATAGTTACTTCACTCTGCCACCAGTTATAGACTTGCTTTGAATTGTTAAATGATACCAAGTACAGTCAAGTACCAAGACTTAATGCATTTGGTTATTTAGGAAATCTCCACTTTCTACACTCCATGTGCAGAAGGACTGAGATACTGGTGTCTTGTATGACCACTTCAGCTCACTTATGTGTCTCCCAATAAGCATCTCCCAGCCAGTTAATCAACAGATCTGCATCTATGCTCCACAGGAACTAAGACAGGAATGTCAATGGCCAGGGTACAATTATCATTTGATCTGAATTAAATCTAACCTAATAGCCTTTTGCTCTGGGCCAAGCTTCATTACAGACACAAGATCTCTTTCTGAAGCTCAGAATGAAGCTGAAGGTTATGCTTAAAATAAAAGTTACCACAACATTTCATATAAATATTTCTAGCCATGAATTTAAATTCTGAAACCTGCTGAATATATGCTTTTTAAATAAACCATTTGGCTTCAAGTCATTAAAGAAGAATTTATAGTCTAACTTCTTACTCAAATCCTGATTCTTTGCTTTTATATGATGCTTTTAAAGAAAGCATGTATGACTTGACTAGAAACTTTGCTTGTTTAGTTAATGTCCCTTAAATTCCATGCAGTATTTTAACCTATTAAGTGAATTGTTACCAAAAAATCCAGCTTGCCTTGGTTACACAGAAAAGTTATATTTAGTTATGTGCTAATTGCAAAATATAACAAGCAAGACTGAACAGACAAAAGGAGAAAAGTAGATAGAATACATAAAGCTGATCTTCGACAAGCAACTTACCACAGATGCACCCCTGCCAGTTTGTGTACTACCAAGCCAAGGCATATTGATAGGTGTGCCAGGATTACTATGAGTATAAGGAGTGCTTCCCTGAACATTTATCAGATCATCACGAGCATGTATAACTAGGAAATCATCAGCCCTAGAAATGAAAAAAACATTTTAAAGTAAAATTCTGAACAGCAACATTAAATACCATGTTTTGTTACTCGGAAAACAAAGACCATATACCCTTTATTTTCTGTTTCCACGTCATCATCAACCCAGGTATAGATTTGTGTAGCTAAAATTGCAGAAACATCCAACTCTTGAATATCGTGACTTGATGCTATTGCAATGCAGTTCCGATTTGCCTGAAAAAACCAACATACAGAAAGACAGATGCAAAAGGAAACCTCAAAAATGGACTTTTTTTTTTCCTGATTATGGTACTCTTGCTCACAAAAATATACACTTAATTTACAAACCCCAAACATTTACATCTACAAATTTATGTACATTTGTACTTGACATTTCCCTTTTAAAACTTATTTGCATCTGGGATAGTATCACACACTATTTGCATCTTGTACCTCTCAAGTAGTTCAAGTATCTCCTTGCTTTTCTCAGAGGATAAGCAACAGTAACTATACTACAAGGCTTGCAACCAGGCTCCCCTCCTCCAGTTCTGAAGGGTTACATGGCTGAACAGAGAAGAAAAGATTACTTCCTGTTTGACAGAAAAGGACAAATACTCCTATACACAAGCCTAAAAAAAAAAAAGTAGAAGCCACCTCTCCTTTCAATCAATCCACTGCACAATAGAAAAAAGAAAACAATTTGTAGTAGAACTGTTTATGAAAAGGTAATTTTGAAGTGCTTTAGAGAAGAGACCACTAAAAGCTGTAGCTACTAAAAACAGCAGGCTGGCTGGCAAAGCCTATTTCACCCAGTCACAATGTGCCTGTGTATCAGGTGGAAAACACATCAATTAGATTATTCTACCTCCTTTATACTCACCTTATTGACTGCAAAAGCAGTAATGATGTCTGACTCTTTATGGATTATTCTTGCCTTGCCACCAAGGTATCCCAAATCTGTTTCTATCTGTATTTAAAAAACAAGGCACAGTTAAATACAAACTTCTGTGAAATACAACTTTTTACTGAAAGTAAACAGACCAAATGTGTGAACTATTTTTTCCTTAATTTTAACCCAATGAAAACTCAACAAACATAGCCTGTAACAATTAAGCTAAACTGTTTTTGTAATAATATAGTTTCCCATTGCCATGTTAAGATTACCACAGCAACAGAGAAAGTGTAATTTGTCACACAAGCCACAGTAGTGTGTTCATTCTCAAGTTTTTCAGGGGTACTGAAAACCAGCAAGGCTACATGCAACACACTGTTGATTGAAATTTTGAATCTTGATGTTTTGCTCTCAAAAAAGTTTGCTAAGTCTATGATTGCTCTTAGCAAACACGTTTTGCCACTGAAACTGATGAAATAGTTCAAAAGAAGGTGCAGGCAAGCTCCTGAACAGGAAAATGGATTTGAACTTTGTCAGTGCATAATTATCATTACAATTAAATAAATCTGTAATCCTGTACATGCCAGAACCACAAACCTTTTGGTATCACATATTCTTTTTTTTTTCCCACTGTGATCTAATGCTAGATTTGAACACCGTCTATCATTTTGTATTTTAGAAATGCATTCAGGTACATGCCAGCACACAACAACACTCTAAACTTTACCAGCACTGTAGCAGTCCTTTTCAAAATTAAAGAACTCAGCACTGAAAAAATTAAATTCATAAGTTACAGACCCAGACTGTTGCAGTTACAAAATAATTTTACAGTAAAAGCAATAGCATTGCCAAACTAATGGTGACCTAAGAATTCAAACCTGAATTACAAATGTAATACTTAAATTTAAAAAAAACCCCAACCAAATAATTACTTCAGAACTATTTCAAGACTCATCTTCAAATTTTTAATTTTCTATGCTATAAAAGATTTAAAACAATAATAGTTTACTTGAAAAACAGTATGATTTTCTGTCAAAGAACTGCAAATGGTCTTTTACAAAGTCTAAAAAAACCAGCTGTTACAGACCAAGAAGTAGAGTATCTTTTTTAAACTCAAAACAAAATTGATACTTCACTGATTTTATGTATATAACACTGGACAGAACTGGAGTAGCAAACAGATACAAAACCATGATTTGTGTCTTGTGATCTACAAACCTGCAGGAAATCAAAATTATTTTTTCTTCAGCCAATTCCAATTACCTACTTGCTAACACTTCATTATCACATAATTAATACTAACAAGGCCCAAGCCACAGTGTGTTCACATTTCTGTCTTCATACAATTTTGTAAAAGAAAAAAATACAGTATTCATTTGAGTTTCTAGGCGTACTCTACCTTTCTAGTCACACCAATCTTTAAAGACAGTTGCTAAAATACTGTTATATGGGTTGATTTGTCACCATCTTTAAAAGAAAGCTCAGTGAAAGCTTTCAGTAGCAAACTTACACAATGCTAACAAACTGCTCTAAGTGCAGTTCCTCACCTTCACTTATAAGCAACTACTGTAGCCAGCTGTTACTGATCAAAGGTTCTGTATGTATGGTATATCACACTACTTCTGAACTCTTCTCATTTGGGCAAACCTCAGCTTCAGCTCTTCACTTGGCCAAGCTACAGATATTCTTTGTACCTGGTTGCTCAATGTAACAGTTCAACTCAATCTCCTGTATTTTTTTAAGTTTGTTCGCTATGTGAGCAAAGACCTTTTTTTGAAGTGAGATCAGCACCATTTAGAAAAAAAAAATTCATAATGTTAGGTCTAATAAATTTGAAGATTATTACTGCGTACCTTACTGATGACAGGCTCCTCCATCACAGAATCTTTCATGGTTTCATTGTGCTCTTCTAATGACTTCACCAAGGAAAGAAACACCACAGAACAAAGCATAAAGGTAAGACATAACATGCATGGTATCAAGGAAATCCTCAATTCCTTGTCGTTTAGCCCAACACAAGACAACTGAAACACAACAGCATGTTTGCACACACATGCACGTATTTTGTATAATTAACAAGCTCTAAACTCTGCTTTCAATTTACTTACTCTGTACTGTAACAGCACGTTGCCTGTCACAAAAGTCAAATTTCTTGAAAAATAATCAATCTGACATTTTATTACAGTGACATTTTATCAGCAACAAGATAGAAAATAAAGCCAACTATGCTGTGTAAGGCTCTGAGCCTACCCTG
This sequence comes from Cyanoderma ruficeps, assembly GCA_008694505.1. Taxonomy (NCBI): domain Eukaryota; kingdom Metazoa; phylum Chordata; class Aves; order Passeriformes; family Timaliidae; genus Cyanoderma; species Cyanoderma ruficeps. The sequence continues at coordinate 141,556 of VZDJ01000100.1, read as the reverse complement.
GAACATATATAAAGCACATTTAAAATTTTCCAAAATACCTGTCCATACACCATAACGGCATGGCTGTATTAACGCAGGATATGATCAGAAGTGCTGCACTTTTGATGGCAAAAAGGAACAATTTTCCATTTAATTGTACTCTGTAGTGAACACAATTAGTGAACATTACCTAAACAAGCTAATACTCTAGTTGTGACAGGACGAAGGTTGTAAGGTCATGCAGAACTCTCCACTGCCACGGCTTTACTGGTCATGAAATATTCTTTCTCCTGCATATTTAGTTTGTTCACATCTGCTTCTTTCTCCTCCATGTCTGCTATGCTACAGTTTTTCTGTAATACCAGCAATTCTTTCAAAATTAGGAGCAGGGGTAAGTAAGAAAAAAAAGTGAGAGAAAAAAATCCAAAAGCTCATTACAGAACCAAAATTTAAAAACATTTAACTGCATCTGGAACTGGAATCCAAATAGACACTGGGACAAATAATCAGTGGCAGAAATAGTAATTGCCATATGAGCATTTTTCTTATTAAAATTGAAACATAACATGACTGTTATGGAAGCAGTGGATAAAATCCAGGAAGACTATGGTAGGGACAAACTAAAACTTCGAATACTTTGGCTTGTCAGATAACTGGCTTTAATCTTTGAAATGGTTCCTTTTGTCATTCTTTTGAGGCAACTTTTATACTGATCTTAAAGAAGAGACTGACTGTAGCAACATTGTGCTAGTTGTCATTTTATAGTCAAAAGTCTGATTATTTTTGGATGTAATGAAACAATAGAAAAGTATTTTTGTATGAAATACTGTTGATTTCGAGTCACTGACAAGTACATTAATCCTTCATACACCAGAAGTAAACCAGCCAGCCAAACTTACATAAAAGTTGTCATGTTGACTTGCAATATTTTCTGCATTTTATATACCATACCAACCTCATTTAGGCATCGCTTCTTTGTAAAAATATTTCTGATAAAAGTTTCCTGGACTTCTTCCTGTTTGACCAAGTATTGCCAGAGCCTCTTCACAGACAGTGCAACATGACTGCTAGATCTACAAAACAAAGTTGAATAAATATTTACATTATGTTCATACCTACACAAGAGTGCAGTATTTTATATTCTAATCAAACTATAGTCAGAAGAAATGCTGAAGCAAAACTACAGAGCAATAGACAATATACAAGACCTATGTGGAAGCACTTTAATACCCTCTTCCTGAAAAGACTACACATGAGAGGAGGCACAAAAGGAAGAAGAAACAGAACATGTAGCATCTTCTCCTTCTATCTTGGCACAAGTGAGAAAATCTCTTTAAGAGATTACACGACGGTAAGAGCAGCATACAGATTACTTATTTGTCCAGCTCATTCTTTACAATATGAATAATTTCTATTTAGTCCTAAAGAGTGATCCTTTCACATGGACAATGAATGACTAACACTTCCTGCTAGGAACACATCATCAGCTGTGTAACTTCTCTGAAACGCCCGTATTTTTTCAGTAATAAAATTGAAAGGATTGTAGAATCAAATCAGAATTCAAATCTTTATGCAGATCCCTAGAAATGGCAGTCTCAAGCAAAAATTATAAGTACTAATATAGCTGCTATATGTAACTGCTTATGACATACCAAAAACCATCAAACTCCAAATTGCTTTAAATTATAATTTAAAAATAATGTTAGACAGGAGATACATGCTAAATTGGTCCCTTTTAATCATCTAAAGTTACTGAAAGTGTGACCATGATGAAATATTTTACAATTAAAAGCAAGACTTTCTGTGTTCTGAAATCCACAAGTGACAGTTAAGATTAAAAAGGCAGAAATCTATTATAAAAATTAGACTTTAAGAGACTGAGCACAGTTTTCTGGCTGAACATGCAATTATGTTAAGTCATAATATTAATGCAAATGCTATAAATAATAAGTATTGCCTCTCTGATTTTAGGTAACAATACTGGTAAGTCTGTGAGGGAATTTTATTACCTCTAAAGGTGGGGCAATTATTTAATTCACTGTCACTAATCCATAATTATCTCTCAAGGCAAATGTTTTAGTCTTTATTTTATTGTGAAGCATACGTTTTCCAGAGACACTAAAAATCCATGTTAAGCTTAAGCAAAAGAACTCAAAAAATTAGAAACTGTGGTACATTTTTCCTGCGCTTGCCTTGGATCAGAGATGCATGAAATCTGACATGTATCCTTTATTTCACATACTATTACTGAAGTTGCAATTTATCACATGCACTAACAACCTAATGATTTATATCTAAGATATTACAGTGTTTACAGAAATTAGACTCACCTGAAAGGAGTGTTTGTAGGCTCAAGTAAAGTTTTGTGGCGAAGCAGTGCAGGACCAGCAGCAAGGGCATCTTCAGACGCATGAACTGAAATATAATGTTGAGGTGGACCCCCATACAGCTCAAGACGTCGGAGAAGAACTTGTTCCCAGCGCTGTAAAGTTTTCAAAACTGCATGGCATATCGGGGAGCTAACTGGAAGCTCTAGAAAGACAAGTAAATAATATTAAAACCCCTCCCCTTTCCATTACAACCTTGACAAAGATAATTCCAGCAGATGAAGGCTGAAGTTTATTTTGAGTATCTCCACATGTAAGCTTTGTTCAAACCTCAAGCTGATATTTCCAAGTATAAAAAGATCAACTCTTAGGGCTGTTATTGCTAAAAAAAGGATCAGATTTCTCCAATACTGGAGAAATTGTATCATGGAGCAGATCATTACGAAACAGATCCGCTGGGAAGCTGTCAAGGTATATAGATGACAAGCAGGTGCTAAGAGAAAGCTGCCCTTCATAAAGGGCAAATTCTGCCCAACTTATCTATTAGTGGCATTCGATTGTGAACTGACTGCACTGGAAGGCAAGGAAAGAGCAACTGATGTCATCGACTTTTAACTTCTGTAAGGCCTCTGACAGTACCCCACACAACATCTTTGCCTCTCAACTGGAGCAAAAAAGGATGGACTATTTAACAACTAAGGAATCGGTTGAATTACATCACCCAAAGAGTTACATTCAATGGTTTAATGTCCAAATGGAGATCAGTAACAAGTGTCATCCCTCAAGGATGCATGTTGGGATTGGTACTGCTCTTTCTCTCCCATCATGACACAGGCAGGGGTAGGGAGCGCACCCACAGGCAGCTGGCAGAAAACACCAGGGTCAGAGATGCAGCTGATTTCCTGGAGGAAAATCCAGGGGACTCCATAGGGACTTTGGCAGGCCTGAGGAATGGGCCCACGTGACCCTCACAAGCTTCAGCGAGGACAAGTGTACCTATGTCAGGGCAATCACCAATACCAAAACTGAGTGAACTGATGAACAGACTGAGAGCAGCCCTGTGGAGGAGGACTTAGGGATACCAGTGGATGAAAAATTGGGCTGGCTCACAGGCCAGAAAGCCCACTCCACACTGGGCTGCATCAAAAAAGAGAAGCCAGTAGAGTGAGGGAGGGAATTTGGCCCCTCTAATTTGTTCAGGTCAGATGGCTGAAACACCTCTCCTGTGAAGACAGGCTGAGAATGTTGGGGCTGCTCAGCCTAGAAGAGAAGGCTCAAGAGACCTAAAATAGCAGCCTTTCAACATTTGAAGTAGACTTACAGGAAAGACACAAAGAGACTTTTTACCAAGGCTTGTAGTGATAGGGCAAGGAACAATGGTTTCACACCAAGTGAGTAGATTTTCAATCAGATAAAAGGAGGACATTTTTATGATGAGGGCAGCGAGACACTGGAATGGTTTGCCAGAGAGGTTGTGGATGCCCCAGACAGGGAGGTCATGTCAGGTGAGGCTTTCAGCAACACCATCTAGTAAAAGATGGTGGTGGGCAGGGTTGGACCTAGCTGACCTTTAAAGATCTCTTCTAAAACCAAACCATTCTATGATTCTATCAAACAAGAAGTAGGAGTGATGTTACTTCAATTACAAAAAAATTACAGTGTTTCCACCAGGAAATTAATATTGCAAACACGTTTATGTGACTAAGAAGCAAAGAAAATGTAAGTATGTGGAGACCTGAGCATTCTTTCTCACCCATTCATCTTAGCCACCCACCATGTCATTTCATAATATATATGATAAAGAGTGTCAGAACATTTATTCCCATATCACTGAAAAACTAAGAACTTTTGAACTAAAAGCTACAACATATGTATATTATTCAACACATTACTGATTTTAAAGGTACTAATTAGGTACAAAGATACAACTCTGCTGCTTATTACCTGAAAGATCATGTCCAGCCAAAGGGTAGAAAATCTTCAAATTGTGAAGTACCAGCTGAACCATTGCCAATCTCATCAGTGACCAACTAACAAGAAAGCACTGGTAAGTCATTTATTAATAGGAAAATTATTTTCTCACTTACTCAGTATTAGGTTTTAAATTTAAAGCTTCAAACCCTCATTATAAACTACTAAAAACTATAAACCATACTTCAGAATATTATGGGTACTTTGAATTCAAAAATCACTATACCAGATACTAATAAAATGAATAAAATAATTATTGTGAAACATTAATGATTAAGTCTAGATAATACACTGAAATATCAAGGAACTGGCATATTATCTCAAAAATAAAAAACACAGAAATCCAAGTCTAGACATGGCAAAATATCTTGCATTCTAAAGAGTTATTTACCTGTAAGAATTTGAATTAGAATGCTCTTGGTTATGTGAATTTGATGCAAACATATCTCCATCATTGTTTTCATCATCTTCATCACTCTCCTGACTCTCTTCTGAATCATATTCCACTCTACTTTGCGATGGAAGAAATGGCTAAAAATTTCAACAAAATTCTATGAATATCTTATAGCCAACACGTCATTCTAAATTACCTTCTAAAAACTGAATCCTTACAATACTTACTGTTTTTTACAAAAAGCAGACATATCATCTTACTGAGTTTAGTAACATTTGGGGTATGTACCTCATAAAAAGGGTTATTGTCCATAAGCACTACACACTTTAACACCTTAACTATTTTTTACATTCCTAACAATTCTAATGCTGAAAATGAAAACACTGTTTTCCTATTCTTATTTTGTTTTCATGCCAGATGTACCAAACCAGATGGGGACACACAAGCTCGTCGAGAGAAGCCAAAACCACAGGATGTATTCTTTTCAGATCTTCCAAGAGCTCAGAGAAAGCCTATTCTCACCCTACAGTGTTCAATATTTATGATCAACCCATTATCATTGCCTCACTGTGCTATTCAATATTTGCACTTTCTTTTTTGTCCTTGCTCCTAAAATACGCTTTCCTAATTTATCTTGCTTATGTAGATAACACTTGTTTATAGAAATGTGCATACAACTTCACAGAAGTATGTAATTTTCTACAAAGAATTTTCTATCTTCTACAAAGATAATGTTAAGTCCATTATCTGCTATAATGGACTTAACAAGGCAACGTAATTTGATTTCCAATGGGTATGCACATGCATTTCACTCAGTTGAAATAGCTGATAAACATTTCTCACATTTTCTCGTTCCCCTAAATAGCTGACCCGTAATTATCTACAAATTTGTACTCTGTAATTATAAAAATCAACACAATTTGTTCATAGCGTTATCTGAAAATAAGTTAATTGAATAACAACAGTTTTCAAGAAAGCTGTTTCAAAAATATGTATAGGCTGCATTTTAGAAAAAGCTAAACTTGAGCAATAAAAACAAGCAGATTCTATCACATCAGTACCTAGAATAATGACTAAGAAAAGAATAACTACCAATCCAGAAGTGATAGAAGACACTTAATTTTCAAAAGAGCAAAAAATTACCTTTGCAATGAAATAATCCCAGATGCTAAGCTCAGGAGGAATAAATCTTTCTTTGTAAGATGATGATTGTTGGTCTACCAATGGCAATGCAGGCAACTGAGGATTCTCTTTCGGAGAGGTTTTTGATGAAGGCCTGTAGTGTTTTTGCTGTTTCTCTCCATCATCTATGGGAGAAGAAAATAGAGTATTTTGCTTTAAATCTTCTGCTCTACTTCCCTATTGCTTTTAATAAAGGAATTCATAATGTAAAAATTTTCATCATTACAAGTTTTCAGAATTTTATCGTGGCATTTCTGTAACAACTAAACACAGAGAATGTCAATCCTCAAATATGTAAAACTGATATATAACTAGAACTCCAGAATGTAAAAACTCCCTGTACAAATAATACACCCATAGCTTCACGAGAAGATCTCTTTACAAAGGTGACAGATATTATTACTCAAGCAAAGATCTTGAAAAACTAAATTACTTTAATAAGAACTACTGAATACTGATTATTCTTGGTTTTAAGACAAGCCAGGAGACTTGTTTTTCAGAATATATATTGCAAATACATAAGGTTGGCACGCCTACTACAACTTTTAACTCCATGTCTCCCTCTAGTGGAGCTCTGTATTTTTTCTAAATAGCACAATTCTGCGAAATCCCTATGCCCTGACAATACATTTCTCCAGCAAATATAAAAGATCACATTTTAACTAACACAATCTAATATACAACTTGTTAAACAGGGACAGATTAATTATTTGCAATAACACCCTAAATCCTAGGAGTAGAGAGGTCCCCTGGCTTGCCCCAACATTGACTTTTTTCAAACTAAGAAGTGTCAATGGTTTACTTCCATTCTTGATTATTACAGTACTGAAGGAAACAGCTCATTCCAGCTTTCAACAATATCTTAACACATTTGTATCACCTGATACCCTGAAATAATTCTGGATCTTGTTAGGAATCACATTCCAATACAGCCTTTCTATTAGTGGAGGAGGAATGATACCAATTGTCACCAATTGACACCAATTGCTAGTGTTCTGACTCTCCAGAACACATCAGAAGTGAAAGCAATAAGAGAGAAAAGAAATTATGTTTGGAGATTTGTTGACCATCTGTCATAACAGAGAAAATGGACTTGAATCAATTTCCTACTTGATTGTAGAAGGTGGAGGCTGTGTTTGGTTTTTTGCTGTTGTGATTTGGTTGGGGTTTTTTAGATTTTTTTATCCTGTTTTCAAATTGATACATGTAATGTACAAAGACCAGTTTCTACAGTAAAGAGAGGAGTGGGTTCATGGCTTAGGTAAAATAAAGAAAGCTTAAATATGAAGATAAAAAGGAAGTTGATTTCTTGAACTTCATTTTGGAGTCCAGCAAACTTCAAACACCAATTTAGCTGTGTCAGTTTTCTTAAGCAGAGGGGAGTATGGGTTACCTTATGATCTAAAACGAGTAATAAGTAGGAGACAAGAAAGCAATTCTATAGACTTGAAGAGCTCACCTGAGGGACAGATATCTCCATCACTGAGTTCAAGCATCAACATGTTGGGCCAGAGCAGTTGCAAGGATGAACTAACACAAACAATCACAAATGCAAATGGGTTCTTTATTGTTTTAACTTTCCTATTCCCTTCTGCTACCAAGGGCCCACAAACCAACAACCACTGAAACTTCTAAAATTACCTTCTCATGTTAGTAATGCTGGGGATGGCAAAAGAAGAGCCAGCACATCTACCTGTTCCTTGAGTAAACTACCACAAAGTATTTCCTGTACCCTTATTTTTTTTAATGTTCTATCCGCAGGAGACTTTCTGAGTGTTGACAGGTGCCTGAATGACTATGTCCTTCAAAACTGTTATGGGTATTCCAATCACTTGAAAGCAGAAGGTCTAACACTCTGAACAAAAGAAAAACAGTGGTATTTTTACAAATACTTATTTCCATGTATGAGACTTATTTGCTCATAACACAAACTGAGCCAACTGTACAATTTGTAACTTTGAGCCATGTAACATTTAAATACATGGTTTTTAAAAAAACTGCCAAGTTTTTCATACCTCACCATTTTTTATTTGTTTTCTTATAATGGATGAATTCTCTGCAGTCACACTAGTCAATGGAATTTATCCATTGTTTCGGATCATTTCTGGGCCAGGAATAAACATGTTATTCCAGGATGCAGAAAGATTTTTGACCACATATGAAGACAAACATTATCATCACAAGCAGCTGAACTACTGTGCTGGTTGAGGGTGGGGAGGAGTTAGTTTTCTTCAAAAGTGGCTATTGTGAGGGTATGTTTCAGATTTGTGCTGAACACAGTGTTGATTACACAGAGATGTTTTTGTTATTGCTAAGTTTGGCTTACACAGAGCCAAGGCCTTTTCTGCTTTTGTATTTCCACCCTGGTGAGGGATTTGGGGCTGCCTGGGAGGAGACACAGCCAGGGCAGGTGACCCCAGCTGACCAAAGGGATACTCCAGACTACCTGACATCATGGTCAGTACAAAGTGAGAGGAGGAAGGAGGAAGGTGTAGGATTTGGAGGGGTGGTGTTTGCCAGGTCACTACTGCACATGACAGGGGCCTGCTCTCCTGGAGATGGCTGAACACCTGCCTGCCCATGGGAAGCAGTGAATTCATACTTGTTTCTCTTTGGTTGCATGCACAGCTTTTGCTATTAAATTGTCTTGATGTGAACACACATGTCTTCTCTATCTTTTACCCTTCCCATTTCCTACCCAGCCAGTAGGGGAATGAGTGACTGACAGCCTGGGGCTTGGCTGATGGCTGGGGTTAAACCACAACAGCCACAAAACAACTTATATACAGAATCTAATAAAAGATTAAGACATTTCATCTTTCATCTTGAAACTGGAATATCATAACACTATGTGTCATGCTTCTATACAGTATCATATTTTTTTTTCCTGTTATGGATAGTATTTGAAATCCACTTACCTGTACTAAAAGTCAAAACCATAATAACTGCAGTACAATGCATTTTCATTTCATTATTTAAAGCTTATCAGTTAAGGTGCATGCACATGCATCACTGAATTTTTAGCTAATTTTTAGCAACTACTTAAAAAATAGAAATTCACTAGGCATGAAATAAGGAGCAAGTGTTGCATGATGAAGAAATGCGCAAGTATAGGCCTGCAGGTTGTTTTTCTACGCAGAATTCAAAAACCAAGTGTTTCACTTTAAAGAAGTACTTTATTCCTTTCTGTTGGATCACTCTTTTTTAAGAACACCGCAGGCTAGCCAGTGGGAAAAATTCAGTATGTAAGGCAAATGAAAGAACAACCACCTAAGTGGTTTGAAAAACACTACTAATGCAGATTTCTTTTTATACATTCCAATAGAAATTAACTACATTAAAAATGTCATTAAAATTCTGACTGTCATTTGGGATTTCAAATGACCAATTTTTCACTTTTTCAAATTTCTTATCTATTTTAAATTAAAAATCTTTTATTTTTTCCTTTTGATTTGGAGCATTTATCTTTGCTCCCATTTTTCTTATAAGACAAAAGTAGAATTTATGTTGTTTCCCAAGAATATTGGACTATTTCAGACAAGGAAAATCCTTTAATTTCTGCCAGGTTCTAAGACACGCAATGATAATCAAAAGATCTGTTACCTCTCTTCTACCTTCCCAGGAAGAGCTAAAAGACAAATTGCTTTCAACTTTCCTTCATTTGCTCTTGCAGATGGAATAACTGAATACATGAAAGGAAACTATGGATTTCTAACTGTTAAAGCAAAGATCAAATTCTTCCTTAAGAAACTTCTGGGTGATAAGAGAACTTACCATCTCTACATATCCTTAAATTATAGAACAGTTTTCTAAGGTAGTTTTCAAGACAAATACAGTAACGTGTTTCTGAAAAAATCTACTATAATCAACAAGTGTTTTTTTCAGATGATAACTGCCTCTTCGAAAACAAAACATCATGTGCTAGTTCTTTTTGCCAAAATCATTTGCTGCAACTGCAAAAACAAGAAACATGGCTGAAAAGTACAGCGATCTGGAAAGCATTCAAACTGCTTTGTTCTGTCTGATCTTTATGTGACAGAGGCACTAAAACAAGTTTTTCACGAAAAACTAATTCCTCATAGGGGCTAGGAATTTATAAAACTACCAGGTACTGGTTTTTGGTTCCTGTTTTTACCATCTGAGACTACGAGAAGTATCATATTTACTTAAGTGAAATTTTCTAGTCACTACTACCACACCTCAAGTCAACAAAAGCAAAGAGCAGAAAGGGAAAGAACATAACTTTATTGACCAACGCTGTAAAGAGAGTTATTATCTCTTAAAATAAGTTTCAAACATGGAGATCAACACCCACATTCAGATATGTACTAAAGGGCTGGAGGAGAGGCAAGAAGATATGCATAGTCTTATTGTATTAGAATTATCAGTTTTCAGAATTTCTAGCTTTTGATCTCCATTTGAGAGTGGAAGCATTTCACAAAAATCTAAAAGTAAACATAAGGGAAAAGAGCCTAGTTATACATAACAAAATGATAAGATATAGAAAAAATCTAAATAATATTACGGAAGAATATGGCATAGTTGACTGCAACAAGCATTCCAGTCACTTCTCAGTATTTGTTTCTGAGTGTGAGAAACAGCAAAGGCACAAAAATACAGCTGATTTTAATCCTAATCCCTCTGTTTCACTGGACGTCAATTTTTTTTTCCTTTCTCCTGTCATCAATTTTAAAATGTGACAAGGACTTTGGAGAAATACTTTTCCCCCAAATTTGCTTTACATAAACACACATTAAAAACAAGTAATAACCCACTGAATCCTAGAAGTACATAGGTTGAAACACACCCAGTCCAATCCCCCGCTTAGAACAGGGCTGACTTAACTGATGATGGCGTAGTTTGTTCAAGTTCAACACCTCTAGGCCACTTTCTCAGTGATTATCCCTAAAAACTAGTGTTAAAAAATGTTTCTTCTTCCCTTAAATTTTTAGTTTGAGCTTCTGAATTCTTTCAGCAACACTTTTATTAAATCTGCAATCAGCCAGCCAGCCGAAAAACATGCAGCAGATAGACTATATTTAGTATGCATTTCAGAATACACTTATTTGTAAAGATACTTAGTATTTTAAACCAGTAGTAGCAGTAGTATTAACACAGCATAGTATACAGTTACCAACACCTCGTTAGCAGAATTGCCAACAAAAGCCAGTTATGGCTTCTGAAAATTCTGTAACAGCAAACATATTTATCTTACTAAAGTGATAGAAGTATTTACTCAGTACCACAGAGAAAGCTAATCAGATTGAGAATAAGAGCTCACTTTTGGTTAAAGATCTCTACTCTGAAACCATTTTTCTAAAAGTCTGATTTAAACAGACATTTACAGTTTTGCATAAATGTAAGGTAAGATATTTTGATATGTAACCTACATCTAAATATCAGTAATTTTTTAAAAATAAAAAGTTACATTTTATCTCTCTACATATATATTCAGATGTGATTTAGAAAGTCATTGGAGTTTAAGTAAATTTGTCTTTACAAAATCTTCCTTTAAAAACTTAGTTAATTGTAATATTTTTGCTGTTGGTTTTATAGAAGTCAAACTAAATTAAAAAGCACATAAGTATATGGAAAATAAAAACATTATAGGAATTTTTTCTGGACCTCAGAATAGCTTATCATTACCTGAATTTAAAACTTGAAGATTTTTTTCTTCTCTAAAGGGTTCTCAGAATATCAACAAAACACCTTCCACTTGTAATGTCTGAAATGAACACTTACAAATCCACATGCACAATAATGTTTATATTCAAAAAAACAAAACAAGCAGCTCTCCAAAAAAGATATGAAACACTTCTGATCTTTTCAAACCATGGTCAAAGTAGTTTTACATTTAACATCTATTTCAAATGAAGAGGCATAAAAAAACTACAGTGCTGACAATATTTTTTTTAAAAAGGCCCAATTTATGTGCTCCTTTAATTACAAAATTTTACTTTAAATTTTGATATCATGGCTTGCAAACAGAAGTTTTTCTTTCTGCATATGCAAAAAAAACCCCAAAAACTCAAAAAAACACACATAGCAAACTGCATGTAGAGGCCTGGAACTAAATCTAGTGTCTTGCCTGAAGGCTTGGTAGGACTATGAGTACTGAAGGAGGTAAGTGATTTGGAAAACCTCACGCATTCCATGGAGAACACTACTACCTGATGTGGGTTAGGCATTGGGAAGTGCCTACCTGTCAAAGAGAGAAAACATACTGTATTTGTAAAATGGGAATATATTCCAGTTAGGTGAGAACTGGAAAGCTTTAAAAGAAACACAAAAAACTAGGCTGTAATAGTATTGGAAACTCTCTAAGATCAACTTAACTCCCTTGTATTAGAGCAGCTGTGCTACTTGGAACCTTTATTTCAGCAGCATTCACTTCTACTTCACTATTCTCTTCTACACAGTATCTACACAAATAATTTCAGATCCTTGTTTCTCTATGCAAATCCAAAACTATATTGAATTATTATTGAACACAAACTACTTAAAGCAATTAAGCTTTCAGCAGTCACATAATTTTCTTAAAAATCCTAGAAGACAAATATAGACAAAACAAGAGAACTGACCAGTTTTTGTCTTTAATTGCTGCTGTCCTCTGCTGGGCATATGAGCTCCTCCTCCAAAGATAGCAGACCACATTTTGTTGTTGAGTGGATGAGCCATAATTCTATACAACTCATTGCTAGAATGTGTTGCAAGGCCATGGATAAACAGACTGAGATAGACCGCAGTCAGAATTTCACAAAGTAGAACTGTGAGGCCTGGCTGGGCTTCCTCCCCAGAAGAATTCAAGAGATGTATGAGAGCTGTCATTCCTGTTTATACAAAATAAACATCTTCTTTAAGAAAGCACATACGTGTGTGTGAACATACTCCAGATTATCCTGGGTATTTTGTCTGGCAACCTATGTTACTGAGTAATCTTTAGAAAAATTCCAAGCTCTACACATTGAAACCTAAGTTGAAATCTTCAGGAGAAAGAGGCAAGCTCTTAATTTTTAACAATTTGTTAGTTTTTTAGCTTCCTGTTTTGGAATAATAGTTAAAGAAATGTATAACATCTTTTCAATTATTATAGGCACATTATAATCCTGTAAGTTGAAATTCTATCTTCCTACTTCACAGTGGTAAAACTAATCAAAAATCATGGGCATCAACTTGCATTACACATTGTCTGGCAAGCGTTCTTCCACCTAAATACTAAATAACTTGTACAAAAGATGTGGCTCTGTGACACTTTGTGCACACAAGTGAAAATGCATATAGTAGCGGCCAAAGAATTCTGCTTTTTGTCATGCTCTTCAATTTGCACATATAGCATGTGAATCTATTAAAAAATAAAAAAGTCAGTTCAAGGTGATGTTACTCGTAAGAATAACTGTTAACAATTCCTTGCCCCATTCATCAGAAATTTAACCCTGTGATTAATTAAATAACAAAAAAACCAGATAACAAGCTAGCTTCTCTATAAAATCTGTACATTCTGTGATAATGTTTGGTACGAAAGAAAAAAATGGCATAGCATCAAATATAAAGACTGCTTCAGGCTCTCGACAAAGATTTTTAAAACAAAATTTTCTGATTTAAGAAACAACTCTCATAGTAAGTAAGCACATTTCCTGACCATGCTTACATTAGTGTTGTAAACTGAAGCTCATACCTAGATGCATTACATTGATAACACTTCCTCTAATGCAGCTCCCTAGTGCAGTTTCACTACCATAGATCTCAGCACACTCTAAGTATTACCTGAAATCTCACATTAATTTATAAGCTACAGAACACCATGATTTATTATAAATGCCTCATTTTTTATAGTTTCAAGTTAGTCCAAAAGTTGTCCATGTTTAGCCTTCCCAGTCCTTCTTACGAGTCAGGAAGTAGAATACTGGCACTTCAGGGGGAGCAAGTAGAGCACAGGACATGCTCTACCCCACCTCCTGTTTAGTTGCTCTCTCTTTTCTAGATCCAGCACTAACTTTTTTAGTTAAAGGGAACAATATAAACCAACTTGACTTAGTGAATAATTACAAGCATTAACTTAGAACTTCTGAAAAAAAATTACAGCATTTTAATCAAAGAACACAACTGTCATAAATACTACTAGAAAGTCATACCCACATGCTCTTACAGTGGATCCCGATAATTCAGTTTTCCTTAAGAGGACAAATCAAGTCTAGATACCTGGCCACTGAGCAGGTGGTGTGTTGGGAGTCACTGTTTCTTCTAAGCTTGTTGTTCGCAAAGAATGACGCTGAGTTAACAGGACTGTCTGGTACACTGTCCCAGTGAACTGATTTGCCTGAAATGAGCTGTGAAACAGAGATATGGGAAATTATATTTATTTTTAAAAGTTACATTTACCACTATTCAAGTGATAGCATTTTCTAGATGTAGGCATGATCACTGTCTTCTTGTGCCCTATCCATTATCATGACTGCAATGAGACAGTTGTCTAAAACTCACTTTTCACAGACTTTACCTGTAGCTGTGGCCATCACAGAGACATTGGTAGATGCAAGCAGAGAGCGACGCTGCTAAGGTATGCATTACATATATCTGTAAGACAAAGTTTTACAGAACTTACTACACCCAAAGTGACCTGTGGTTAGTATCACAGCCTTTCACACTGCATACAGACGTGTAACAAGCACTGGACATAAAAGGTGTAAGTACTTATGCACTTACAAAGCCACCTTTTGCTTCAGAATTTATATCAGACAAATCAATTCACTCTGCTATGAAAAGGATGGGGGGAAACTCACTCGTCCCACCAACACATAATCACAGATCAGTTCTGAAATGTTTTCAATTATTAAACGGCAACATATTAAGCCTGTATACAACAGTCCTACATAATTACACCCCAAAACAGTGGCAGCTTGCTGGCTCATAACACAAAGATTTTATTTCAGAATAGGTATAGAAAACTATAATGCAGCTTAGTTTTTGACCAATTCTTGTGCAGCTCTTGGACACACACTCGATTTCCTCAGTACCATACTGATCAGTACTTTTAGCAGCACTGATTTTTTTCTTAATGTATCACAAAACACAGTAAAGTAAAAAACTAGCGAATCTGTTGATCAGAAAGGTTCCATTAAAACAAAACCAGTTTATTATATTTATTTGTTTGTTCCCTCTAAAACAAAGCTAACTAGGAACTAATCCCTCTTTTTAGCATTCTCTACAAATCCTTAGTAAAACCAGACACAATCTGGGACCTAACACTTACAAAACTTCAAGAAAGACTAAGTTTTATTTCCAGTCAAAGGTTAAATATGGGAGAAATCTTACAGAAGCAATTTTTAGAAACTACTATACAGACACATATTGCTTCACAAAAAACTCTAAGTTTACTGAACTTTGCTGACAATTAGTTTTTATACTTCAACACTTAATTTTACTTCGGTCTAAAAATAAAATGCAGAATCTGTCATTAACATAACATGCAATGAACACACCGGCATAAAAACAAATATGCTGATGATGCAGTATAAGATGTTTTCCATGTAATAATGCCCTCTTGGACATATATCTAGTTCTGAGAGACACCAATCTACAGCAGCTTGTGGAACCAGATGCCCAACACCTCAACAATGAGTGAACATGTCTTTTAGCACAAAATAAATACAACAGAAGATGTTTATGTTTCATTGTGTTATTATTTGTTACAGATAGGTACAGCATGAAGTTTTCATGCTGTCTGAAAAAAACCTGTGACTTCAGCAAAGTAGATTGTAACAACAACAAAGTAACTGTAAAAAAATACACACCTTGCTGTTCTGAGTATCTGGATGAGGTGGCGAATCAAGGTTTATTATAGCATGTAATATATCATGAGTTAAATTGCCAAGATGTAGCAATGGATTAGCCACCACTGTTTTGGCACTAGCTGTGCAAGCAAATAGGAGAGGTATGGAACTTTGCTCTGGCGAAGGGCTGGAAGGTATCTCTACTGACTGCTCCTAAAAACAAGCAAGAAACACACACAAAGCAATAGTACATATTTTTAAGGGAACAGAAGAACTTCTGAAAGAGGGAAAAAGGATTCTAAAAAATAAAAGTGTACAAAAAACCCCTGTTAAAAACATATTTAGATTTATTAAAAAGCAGATGTATGCTTCAGTAGGAAAATTTCAAAAATATTACAAAACACTTTCAAATAAATCTATAAACCTGAAGCAGAGAAAACACAACCTAAGCTCCTCCATATACCTGCTGAGATTCCTGCAACAGCAGAATTAATTCCATTCTGACAGATGCCAAGCCTCCACCATGAGACCCATGAAGTATACAGTAACTAAGGAACATTCTGAGGAGAGACTGGTACTTCAGAAGCCATTGACGTCTTTTCTGAAAGTTTTCTTTCTGCAGCATAGTTTTTTCCTGGTCAGCTAAGTCTTCAGTGTTTTCATGTGATGTAGCTTCATCTGGCATCCCTCTAACTCCTGACTGTACCTCTTCTACTTCAACACCATAATCACAGGTCTTCTGAAGGGCTACCACTTCTCTCTCAAGCCACTGGTAAAGCTGATACCGCAACTTTCCGCCATCTACTTCATACCCAGTGGACAGTGTACGAAGCTCCACAGTAAGGATTTTCAGGCATGCTCTAAACTTCAGTTGTGCTGAAATGATATCTTCTGCTGGACTTAGAATATCTTGGTCATTAACTACACTAGATGATTCTGTGTAGCTAGAACTTGTTTCATGTAATTTTTCAGTTTTCTTCAGAGATTTTAGCTCTTTCATTACCAGGGAAGAGTTGTCACTGTCATCATTTTCATCACTATCTGACTGTAGTTGCAATTGTTCATCTTGGAATAGAGCACTTGGCTGACTCCAGTCAAAGGAAAGAGCGGAAATTGAAGGTCTCTCTGATGAACAATCTGAAGATGAACCTAGACCATTGAATACTGGCTGTGACCAATCGATACTGGAAGCTTGATCTTTTGTTTCAAACTCTTTAACTGGAGAATATGGTGAGAAATCTTTACCAGTATCCACTAAACTAGGGGATTTACAGAGCGACTTTGACCTCTTGACAACTTTGGGCATCTTTGATAACACTTCTAAGGCCAACATAGGACAACCAGCTTTTAGATGAGCGTATGCCGTGATGAAAAATAGCCGTCTTTCACCTAGGTTGATTTTGTCAGCTAGTCCATTTTCTACTGTTAGGCAAATGTGTGTGGAAGATGTATCAGAAGAGCCAAAATGCCGTCTCAGCAAGAGAGGATGTGTTCTTAGGTAGTTGTAGAAGTTAAACACTGCAGGGTTGCAACTTGATGAGCCATCTCCTTCATCTGAAAAGATATGGCAGCATCAGTAAAATGTACCACTCTCTACGAAATAACTGATCTCCAAAGTCCTAAGTTCATCAGAAGGCTTTAAGTTCTCAGTATTAACCTGCTGTCTACCTCATACATTCATTCTACTGTTTACTTCACTGCGCCTTCCTTTGCACCTTTATAATTTGAATATTTCAGTGGGAAGGACATCGCCAAACCCACTCAAAACAATCAGAGGGGGCAGCAGGCATGACTTTTTAAATTAAAAGAGCTACCATTTCTTTTGATTGTAGTCAGGCCAGATTTACTGAAGTCAAACAAGACCACTTTCTGTTAATTTTAGATTTCTTAAGTCTCCATCTTCCATCTCTAAATGACAATAGGATGCTATATCTTACAGATTTTTACTTAAAGTCTCTTGTAAAAAAACTGGAGTAGCACTTTTTTTCTTGTCTAGATCTTTAAAGAATTGCAACTTACAATAAAACTAGAAAATCCGTAACATTTGTATGTAATGGCAGCAGTATTACATAAAAATAAATGAATTACACAGCAGTGCAACACCTATTTATTTAATTTTCCTGTCCACAAGAAGAAAAACCCTGAAATGATAAGAGCATCAGCATAGGATGATTCACACAGCTTTCAAAGGACTCAGGATAGCTGAAATAAACCCTTACTCTCTCCTCTATCAAGAGTTATAGCACAACCAGTGACAGTCAACAGAGAGAGCTACACAAAAAAGCACATGCTATGTAAGAAAGTAAGGCAAGACACCACAAACAAGCCGTGAACTGATCACAGAAGAACTAGCAACACTTTAAGATTATTTTACACAGAAAGATGGGATCAAGATAGAAACAACCAAATATCATATTCCTCATTTGCTCATAATCATCCTGAGGCATGTAACTTCTACTGATATCAGTTTCACAATTAGTTATCCAATTCTAAGTATTTGAGCCTTTATTTATTCCTTTCCAATTTCTCTCAGTAGCCAGGACTGAGATAACCAACTAACCACCAAAGACTTGAAGCATTTAACATCAATGAAAACACCACCTTTAGGAAATAATACAACTACTTCTTAGAAGGCCTTTAAAGCCAGCAAGTGCACATAGAAATGAATTGCTCTAGAAAACTTACATGCTTTTTCAGGCAGCACATGGGCCTCCTTGTACCATTTTAATTATCAAAATCTTTCTGTTGGTAATCTATTACTGTAGTCAGTTGTTGCCAAGGACCAAAAGCTACAAAACACCATGTCTTTCAGACCCTCGTATGTAAGTAGGCTATCAGAAATTTTGACTTAGACCGTTATGGAGTAGAATTAATTTAAGAAGTTAATCTGTCTCTTTATCTTTAGACTGCTTCTGGAAAAACAGCTGCATTACTGCAGGGTCATTCCATTATCCTGACATTCACATGCTTAAAGGACAAAGTATGCATTCATGGGATGCAGGATAATAACAACACAGTCACCATGTTTGCTCTTAAGGTCCACATACATTGCCACAGTTGTATTTTGTATTTTGTATTGCTATTTACTAACAGTGGTGAGCAACTGTGTGGTACCTGGTTTTGTTCCGATGACACTTTAAGAAACTGTGCCTTAAATGAACAAACAGTTAAAACCAACTGAACAGGTCAAATACTTATATTCTTACCTCCTTCATCTTCAACAGAATGTTTAATCAAAGTGTCAAGAGCCTTGCTATAATCTTCCAAAATCCAGTATGCCATACTTCGCAGGAAAGGGTCACAGTGTATGTTTCCTGAGCTCTCTTTTCCAGTAGACACACTTCCCAAAACTCTCTTCTGTAGTACAGATTTGTAAGTACTGGACACTTCAAACTCCGATTCATAAAGTCTTGTTATTACAAGAGCCAACTGAATGTCATGCAATTTTTCAAGGCAGACCTAATTAAAAATAAGTATATTAAAATGATCCAATTTTGTAATTTCTCCTCAGCTTAAAATTATTACAGGGCAGGAAGTGACATAGATCTGCTCAGATTAAATTAAGTAGGTCCATCAAAACTCCATAAAAAGTAAGCAGGAACAAAGCAGAACAGGTGTAGCTAAATATTACATGCAAGATCGGATTTCCATTTCTTCAGTTAAAGTATGGCATGACAATAGGTACTTGGAATCAACCAACTTCAATAGATCACTGCCAATGTGCACATGCCACCTCTTACCTCTGGATTCTGGATGTTTTAGCTACAAAGCTTTACAAAACAAATCCTTCATTATCATAGAGATCAATTTACTCACAATTTTGCAATTCAAAAAAACCCCATGAAATAATTTTTGCTTGCTTTGTTTTTTGTAATGTGATTCTAGGAGCTAATCCACATCACTGCCAAAACACCAGGTCTGGAACTTCTGAATGAAAAACTGTGCTGTCCTCCTATAGGACTGGGCAGACAATCTGAAAGGAAGCTAATCATAGGTAGGCCCCTTAGTATTAGAGCAGAGAAATGACCCATGTCACTTTTCAGTATCAGTAATATTATAGCTAAAAAGGAATCAGAATGTAAAGACGAAGGTTTTGTATTTGTCATTCATTTGAGGTGGGAAAAAAGAGCACAAATTCAGGGGTCATATTAATGCAAAATGCAAACTGCATTCAATATATTTGTACATTTAGGACAATGTAACAGTCTTAAACATGAAAAAATTTTATTACCTCCACTGCATCTTTTAAGTGTCCTGCCAACAAGAAAAACGCTGCAGAATGTTCGAAACGCTGTTTGCCAAGCAAAGAAAAAGCATTCTTTAATGCTGCTTTTCGCCATCTGTCCTCAGTAAAGTTGTTTCCAAAAAACTGTGTCATTTTAGCATCTTTTTGGGACCTGCATATTGAACATAATTGATAGAAACATTTTACTTTTTATTAGTTGCACTACAGTTCTTCATTTCTGCAGATGTCAGTATAATTTTACACAAATCTTTAAATTAGGAAATGCAGTCTCTCACCACACTAGAAGTTGAGAAGGCTACGTATTTAAAAATAGCAGAAACTTCAGTAAGTAAGAAACCAAATGGTATTTTTAACAACCTGATACAAATACAGACAACCTGATACAAATACAGAAAATCTCATTTTTCTTACAGTGAGCTCTTAAGTGACAATGCAAATTAGTTTTCAGAAGGTTTTCAACATTGAATGCTGTATGATGAAACATCAGTTAGAAAGACGTAAGTCAGTCCCCTGAACTGAAGGTAAAATTTTTAACAACAAACACTTATGTAAAAGATAGGCCTGACATTTCACACACTACACTGCTAGTCCTCAAAAGTGAATCAGAATTAAGCAGTAACTGAAATTACAGGAGACTTAAGACTAAAACTTGCAGCATCTACCTTCAGAAACAGCAATTAAATTCCTTCAGAAAATACATGAAGGTTAGAAACTACTCATTCAATGTAATGAATACTTTAGAAATCAAATCCTCAGCTTTCAATGGTAATATTTCTGTTTCCTTTGGATTACCAACACATTCAACTTTTTCCCCCAGAATTATACTAGACAGTGTGAAATTCCATGGAAGAGGTTGAATACCTGTATAATCCCCAGATAACAGCCTTCTTCTTCATTGCAAGGTAAAAAATGGCAGCATCAAGTGGATCATTGTTTCGTTGGAAAGCTGCTTTAGCCACCTGAGAAGACAGTTCAAGATCAAGAAAACAACCACAATTTAAATTCATCTAAAATGAAATTATTTTTGCTTTTGGCATCCCGTACCCCAGAGTGCTCTGAAGTTCTCTTTAATACAGGATCCCTCTTGTCATTATGTGTCTGATGTAAGAACATGTGAAGATACAACAGCCCGTTTGATATCACTTAGCTCATGCTCTTCCAGTTCTACAAGCCTTTTTGCAGATCAAATATGATTCCCTACATCTGAAATCAGTTTCTGAAATCAGCAAAATTAATTCACCAGTTACTCTGGTAATCACAGGACAGATTGAATCTTGAAGAACAGGCTGGGATCAGTGACAACAGGAGAAAATTTGTTTATAGATTACTTTTGGAGGTTGGAAAGGAAAAAGGGTAAGTGGCAGCAAGAATAGTCCAAGTCTCATGTAAGATAATATTAAACTCAGGCCCAGAATACCTGGAATTTTTTTAATGGAAGGTGGTTAAGTTTCATGAAGTGATAACTACTGAAGATTTAAAAGTAAAAGTAGAGACATGCATTTTACCACTTTGTGCTTTGTAGTGAAAGTATCTTGCACATGTCATTTTCTAGCTCAACACACTTGGCTTTTCCAACAGCTTAAAACAAGTGATAATGAGGTTAGGCTTATTGCCACATCTGTGATGATTAAAATACTTAATATAAAAAAACCCAACAAAACCCTCAAACAAACAAAAAACCCAGCAAGCCAAAACAAAACAATTGGTTTGTCTATCATGGAAAATAATCAATTTACAAGACAGATGTACATATGATATCAAAGTTATTCCTGCATCTGATAGGTTTCTAAGAACAACCTTTTCCCACAACTTGTTTCTCAATTTTGCTATAAAAAAACAACTACATGCTCCACCTGTATCTTGAGCATCCACAATAAGCACTGTACAATATTATGTTTAAGATGGAGTATCTAAGAGCAAAAAATGTAATCCACACTGGAATTTGAAATTTAAAGTACTAAAAAAAATGAGTTAAATACAGAAGTTCAGATTCATACAGAAAAGTATAGATACAAAAAATACAGCATGAAACATTCAGAAAAACTTCATTATCTAAAAACTTAGAACTACATAAATAGAAGGCAAACACTGGAGAACAGCTGTTTGGAAAGATTTTGTTGGTTTGTTTATATTTTAACAGGCCATGTTTCTACCTTTTCTATGCATTTCCGCAGGCTGTGGATGTTTCGAACCCACCATCCTATACCCATAGCTCTGAGCTCTGACCATGTTGGATCTCCCTTCTGCACTGCAGGGAGCATATTCAGGAGTTCTTCCTCTGCTACAGAATGGAATGCCCAGGCAAAGTGACTAGTAGATAAGCCTATATAATAAATATTAAAAAAAAAAAAAAGAAAATTCGTAAGACGTTGATCAATAAAATAATCCAGAATCTGAAGACAAGAGGGTGGGAAAGGGAGAAGGGAAAAAGGTTGAATGGCTTGTTTCGGATTTTTCAGTGCATTGCTGATTAGGCAACAGAAATTTAAGAGTAGACACCATATCAAATATTACAGAAAAATCATACAACTGGAAACAATTTTTTATCCGCAAACTCCTTAGGTAAGTTTGCAAAGAACAGAGTTTCTTTAAGAAGCTCAAATATATGGATAGTAAATGGTACTAAGATTAGCCATGATACAAAGTGCACTGATTAAATTTTTCAAAACTTTGAAAGATCAGTTCGCTATTTTGTCTTGGATTAGAAAAAGCACAAGTTTCAGATAATCAGAGCAAAAGCACTTTTGGGGATAGAGATACAAAAAAAACCCTTGAAATAAAAAAAATCTCCTGAGGAATACAGCAATTAGTAAGCAACACATAGCTGCCTATGGATAATTGCAACTCTAGCGAGGAGGCCAGATGCTTCTCTGTAGAAAAACACCACTATGTGCCCTGGAGGCACTTCTCACTCTCAGCAATTTCTAAGCTCACCAGAAGAAGAAGTATCTCAACTAAAATTACTCCATCAAAAAGCTAACTCTGCCATCTGCTGTGGCAGTCCTGGCAAATTCAACCTCTGATTCAGCTGAGGGGTGACAAGTCATGTGATTGAAAATGCTGTCAACTGTCATGATGGCTAAAGGAATAATCATGGCCAGTCATTTAGATCTGATTATGACTAATCAAATCCATCTTGTTCTGTCATCTGCAGTATCAGGATGGAACTAGTTAAATTATACAAAGAAACCTCCCTACATGAAATAGTTGATTGTATAATTACAGTAAGTATATAGAAATATTTGAAGTTTGAGTAGCAATTTTTTTCCAAATATGTACCAAAGCCCTACATAAACAGGTACAGTTTTCTATTACACTATTCCTGCAGAAGGTTATTGGAACAACATGGTGCTAGAAAGCCATTTAACTTGGGGAAACAGAAACACTTCCCCACCAACTAAAAACTTCTTAGGAAAAAATCAGTTCCAAGACGTTTACCAAAAATAAAGCAATATATTTTCTGCTCTAGCATTCATTCATATTAGACAATATTTTCTTAAAAAAACCCAATGAATTAAATCACTGATTCTGCAGAGGCACATAAACAGCACACCAGTCATGGCTGCAGCTACATCACTAAAACTCTTTTAAGAAAACACATCAGTTACCTTGGTGAAGCAGCTGGGCTCGATGCACAGGGGGAAGCGCAGTTGTCAGAAAGGTGTGAAGCCTGACAGCCAATAAAAATTTTAAACCACACTCATCAAGAGTTTCTCCACCTGGAAATAGATATTTTTACACACATTTTACAGCAATTACTCCAAGTAAGTATCGGAGGTCTTAACAGAAGAAATTTAATTTTGTGACTACTAACACTTTAAATTTGTAAATGATAGCTTAGTTCATAATTCTTCCCTTCAAGAAAAGAGAAAGAAGAAAATTTCATATATAAAACCTTTCAAAGTTATTTGTTCTATTTAAAGCAAGAAACAGAAAAAGTGTTATATATTTAAAAAACCAAACCAAATTATTTCTCAATTTCTCTACACAGTATAACAAATATTTGCCATTACTGTCTGTTTAAAATTGAATTAAAATACTTATAGTATGTAGACTGATGGACTCACAGTAGCATTACCAGGCAGCAAAAGAAAATTTTATCAAAGCATTTGGTTTTGAAACAATTGTACTATGAAATGAAGGTGCATCATCATCATCTTACAAGCCACAAAAATATTCCAAAATAGGAAGAAATCCCAGAAATCCTGTGAAGCACGGTAGTACATTTAACTTGGAAGAGACAACTTACCTTGACTTCTGTCTCTGCTTTCTCCAATGTCAGTACTGGTAGTAGCAATTGTATCTGCCAAGGCCATCAATGACATTTGCTCCATCCTAGTCAGACCTGGCAAGCTTGAATGAAGCAAGTGACGAGACAGAACTTGAGCATGTTCTGGTCCAAAGTAAGTTGGGCTGTATTGAGAAAGATCAATGACTTTTGGTTTTGAACTGTCTTCATCTGCCTCAAATGTGACAAGGTCATCTGTAGTTACAAGAGTACTTTGGAAGAGATTTTCGTAACTGTCATTGGGCATACCCTTTTTATTTTGACTATTCTGATTATTGGACTTCTCTGAACAGGAATAAGATGAATCATCATCTGCAGCAAGCAGAGCATACAGAGGCAATGGTGGAACAGAGTCTATTTCGATATAGTCTGTAGTGTCTGTCTTGCTGAACATTTTGGGATCTCTTGCAGTACTTCCACTAGCACTGATCGTCAGAGATCTGTGCCTCTTGTCATGACTAGACTCAGACTCATTTATAGCAACAACTTCTCCAGCAATGCACTTCACCAAATGGGACAGAATGGCTTTTGCTCTGCGTACTTTACCAAGATCCATGAGTTCCAACAGTTGATATGGATGGTACTGAGGTAAAGTTGGAGATAATGTATGAGCTGCTTCAAAAAGACCAGAATCTTCCATTTCCACAGACAGATCAGAGGCAGACCTTTTCCCACTAAGTTTCTGTGCGAGGCTGGTCATAGATCTGGTCAAGGCTCTCTTTGGTGGATGCAGACCTGAGGGAGCTGACTGGCTTTGCTTCATTAAGTTAGTTATGCAAGGCATACTTCCACTGTAGGAATCTGTACTAACTAGTTCCTGTTTAGAAGGAGATTGCCACTGGGAATAAACATGCATTTCACAATCCATTCCAACTACCAGAATGCCATCACGCACCCAAGACAAGGATACAGGAAAAGGAGGTGACCCCTCCACAGATGAAACCAAGTCAACACAACGCAGCAAAACAAACCCAGAAATGGTTGCAGCCTTAGGACTGCCACTGGGGGAGATTGCTACAATCTCGTTACCATTTTGTTCTTGCCTCTTCCCACACAGCTGACCAAACATATAAAGTTTTGATCCAATTCCCACTGTCAGAATATGTGAACCATCTTCCCTAGACATCCAATCTAAGTGTACCAAGTGCTTAGTGTTGGGTGTAATACTCTCACCATGAGACACAGAAGTATCTTGTTGGTTATCTCCCACTAAATCGCTATCCACACTAACACTAGAGTCTAACATGGTGCCTATCTCATCTAAATTAAGTGTCTGTTCTAAAATCCAAGAAGAACCCCCTGTAGATTCACATTCAAAAATACTAACATGCATCACAAAATCTTGAGAAAGATGACTATTTCTAGATGCTGCCTGCTTGTACGCTACTGCTAATCTGTTTGTGTGCGCACAGCTGACATCAGTTGGCCTCCCTGGAACATTAATAGCACTACTACTAGGAAGTCCATCCTCAATCAGTAATGGCCACTCTTCCCATATATATTTAACATCACTGTCTGTGCCATATTGTGGCATGGAAGACATTGATGATTCAACCCTGCATCTCCAGAATCGAACTTTTCCATCAGAGCAGGAAGTAGCCAGCAGATAAGGTGCACGACAAACAGGATATATGGAAGAAGAACTGAGATGCCCTAAAATGAAACAAAATACACTTTTACTGGAGGAAATACTAAAAAGCAAAATTTTTGTTCAGCCACCATTCTATTACTCTAAATTAAAACAAATATTACTACTTCCTCACAAAGAGGTCATTTACAAGGCTTCACAAAGGAGACAATATGTCGAAAATATACCATGAAACCATTTTACCCTTTGATTGTAGAGTCCTCTAGAGAGGAGTCAAATCGTATTATTTAAACATGAATATTAATATATATTCTATCAAACAAGATTTATCTATTGAATAATCAAAAACCGTATTTTAGAAAGACTGATGAAAATCTTAACATTTAAGTATGGATCCTACAAAAAAATTCATGAATGACTGCAAAACAAAATTTATGTGTCCACTATTCTATTTTTTTGAAAGAATGTGGAATACAGTAAACGTATCTTAAGTAAGAGCTTTATTTTTCAGTGTTAGTTCCAGGACTGAGATATCAAGTCAGGGGAAGTACATTTTTGCAAACCTTTTGGATTCACCTACACATACTCAAGTCTAACAACAAATCCAAAACTTACTATTACTTTGTTTCTACTTTAAGACCAAAGTCAGAGATTCCCTATTTTACTCTTTTGGAAAAAGATGACAAACCTGCTGATGGCTTTACGCTTATTATTTCTACTCCTTCTGGCATACTCAGCTCTTGACTATATACAATTTTGGAAGACAGAGTAAGCCAGCTGGTGCTCTGAAGGTTTGCTCTACAGGCCCGATACTTTTGAGTGAAAGGTGATTGCATCTTCTCTGGATCTGGTGAAGAATATGATTCTTCTGTTTGTGTCGCTTCTTCAGGAGGATTTGAACCTGTCTTTTCATCTAAAAAAAAGTTTGCATTGTTCATCTTAAAAATCAATGATTTCTTTTGATATAAGAAGTTACTCTATTCACTTTAATAGTTCTAGAAGAGACAGATAAAACCTGAATTAAAATTTTACATTCATTTTAATGAAATGCATGCTTATATTCAAGTTTAAAAAGAAATGCTAGGCCATCTCACGTTAAATACTTCTGAGATTCTAGAACTGTTGACAGATTATAAAACAATCAAAGCAAGACCATAAAGACTAAAACTCCAGTCAAAGAGATATGTATGTGGCTATCCATTGAAAATAAGGTTTCAGCAAGCTCACCTGCAGAAGAATACCTGCAGCCAGGAAAAATTAAGACCTTCATGTCTTAGTTTACAGATTGGTGAGTTATTTTACAGAAAAGTTTTAATAACAGCCTTAATTTATTAATTAAAACACAGGCTCTCAGAGAATGTGATACGAATGCTTCTCTTTCTAAATAAAGCTTAATAGCTGAAGAATAAAATTCATGGAAATGGAACATGTAAATTTCCAACAGATTTGCTGAAAAGCTTTGTCAGTAATCTCCTTGTCACATAAGGTCATCAGAAAATTTAGATCTTTATTATTCTCACTAACTTACAAACTAATTGCAATAACGTTTTTTCTCTCATTTGACAGCAACAATAAGAAATGCTAATTTAGTTTAATTGACAGAAATATGCATTATAACAGATTCCTCTGGTAAGTGGTACCAGATTTGTGTTTCTTAAAATCTTTAAATATTAACAGAAAACTACCAAAGTGTATCTTACCTTTCCTTAAAACTTTATAGTTTTAGAGGTAGTTTGGTAGTTTGAAAGAGAACCAGCAGATTTCAGAACATCAAAATTGTTTAGAATTGTAATGGCATCACTGATGGTTAGGTGCTTCAGACTACAGTTCTACTGAGAATGTACGCATAAACTCAAAAATTGCAGAACAAAAACTTTCAAAAAGCAAAACATTGTAACTATTAGATTGTATTTAAAGCCAGTTAAGCATATCTGGCCTCAGAACGCACAAAAAATACCAAACTCCAGCCTCAGGCTGAACTGAAGAGTTTCAGCAATCAGAAGATTAGGTAATCAATAAAGAATGGTTGTGATAAAATCTTGTAATCAAATACAGAATTTTTAAAAAAAAGATGAAACATTTTAGATTACACCAGATTTAGATTCACTAAACAGCAGACTTTTAAAAAGAAAACTACAAAAAGAGGGCTTACCTATTGAGACAGGAATTGCCTTCAAATGCAAATGCCACATAT
The DNA here is from genome assembly GCA_008694505.1 of Cyanoderma ruficeps. Taxonomy (NCBI): domain Eukaryota; kingdom Metazoa; phylum Chordata; class Aves; order Passeriformes; family Timaliidae; genus Cyanoderma; species Cyanoderma ruficeps. Next base: position 113,617 of record VZDJ01000100.1, on the reverse strand, counting down.
GTAGTAATGAATGGTTTTGTGTATACTCTACCACTATTAAGTAGAATTTTTCAGAGAATCCATTCTGCTGGTTTCCTGGTAAAATTGAGAACAGGAAGATCTTAGGGGTTATTCACTTGAAAGCAGAACTAAATTTTTCTGGCTAGCAAATAATTACATTAAGGTAACATAAACTAATACTGAAATACAATGGTCTGACTATATCTAACTGTTACATCAGCTTTCTCAGTTTTTTACCACAACCAACAAACACTACAATTACAGATGCACTCATGTAAGAACTGACAATGTTTTCTTCGAGAGATTACAACATATTTGCCTGACTTTGCCATGTGTAAAGTTAAATCTGAGAATGTACTAACAGTACAGTATAGTCTAGAACACAAGAGATACAATGGTTCTTCCTAAGAATTGACTTGCACTGGTTTTACACAAAAATAAGACAACGTGAGTTGTACTATCAATAGGTGCCCATTTCTGGAGAGATCACCCTGGAATTCTCTTCCCTTCATATCAAAGTCAACCAAATAGGACCAAGAAGGAAGAGTTAAGTTAGGGACACTTTTTCCTCCATGATTCCTCTGACCCTTTAGGTGTATGTATACATAAAACATTATCAAGAAAAAGCTGTATTTGCCCTGTATTTTGCACTGCTTTTCATATTGCAGTGCTTATGGTACCATAGAAAAATGTAACTGAATTTGTTCTTTTTAAAAACAACATGAGATAACTACCTTTGTGCATTGTTAAAGAGGAAAGAAGAAAATACTAGAAAAAAGTTTCAAATTAGAATGCATGGAAATGATACAGTTCTAATTTAACAGTTTTTCAAAGGCTTCATTTAGCCCAATTTCTTACATGAATGGCATGCAACAATGTATTACAGACTTTCAGAACACATACAGATGCATACAGTTGTCTAAGATCAAATATTCCCATATTTCTTCCAAAATTATTTCTGTGTATCATACACAAGATGCAAACATACAGTTATGCTGTAGAGTAACACTTTAATGTTCTCTATTTTTTTTTCTTATTTTCAACATCTCAGTTGCATTTTTTGAACTCCACTGAGGGCTGGGATTATCTCCACTACTTCAAATTTCTTCCTCAGGTAGAAACAGCCAGTTCACAAATAATCACTATGTATACCCAGTTCATTTAATATTTCCCTTGGTTCCTTTGACACTTTTCCACAACTCTGTTTCCTTCCATCCAGGACTCCATCTAGTACTGCAAAAAACCTGGTATGACAAACTCTACTCTTCCCCCTTTTTCACCCCATACATTATTTTATTGGAACAGAACGATGTGATGCCTGTATAACCAAATCACCAAGGCATTCCATCAAGGAAAACTAATAATTTTTTCCAGAGAAAATCAGATCTGTCCAAGGACCTACACATCCACATACTACTCCCAGTATTATAGTGAGGAGGAATTGTTTGGCTTGCCATTTGTTGTACCACGCAAGGCCTGAGGAGCAATATTTAGCTGATGTAAAAGAAGAGCATCCACCATGAAAGAACACAGTAAGTCTTGCCTATGTCATACCCTACAAGGATAGGCTTCAAATTGAAAACTCCTTCCCCCTTCCTTTAAGGGACTGCTTACACAGGACACAATGGGTATCTTGTGATTTAAAACAGTTGATCTAAAATTTGGTTGCACACGGCTCAAAGAAAGTGAAATACCCATGAGTTTCATTAGACTAAATATTCTTCTGAAGATGTCAAATTAAGGTATTTGACATTAAAGTAATAAAAGCCATATAACAAGTTCTTTTTCTTCTGTAGAATGAAAAATAAAACACTGTCTTCAATGTTCTATGAAAAAAATTCTTTACCAGAGTCTGATAAACTGTTCTTCTTTGAAGGCATTTCCTTCTCCTGGTTATTTAAAATAAAGTCTTCTTGAAAAACATGGAATAACTGTGTTTTCCGGCCATGCTAAGGAAGTAAAAATACACAAGAAGTGAACATGCTGGCGCCTACTTTTTAAGACTGCTCTGTAACACGGGAACTTTTAACTTGCAAAGTTAAACATATCAACAGAAGACTCCTCATGAAAATGTACCTTCATTACTCACATTCTTTTCATTTACAGGTACTGTTGAAAACAAGTACAAGAGTATGTCAAAAACACTCTAAGTACCCCAAATCTAGCTAATGGACAGCTACAGGTATTGCCTTTATTATTAAGGCTTTTTAAAAAGCTATTTATGGCGTAAAATGAGTATAGCAGATGATCTTACAAGCTCTGTGATGGCATCCAGTTCAATGATACATCCTGGGCGAGCCGTAGATTGCTGACTTATGATGTTAAAGACTTCCCCAACGTATTTCTGTTTGAAAAGAATTAGGGGGAGTGATCTTGTTAACTCTTACACATTTCTGTGGCACAACCTGCTAGATAATGATTGCAACATCATTATGCAAATGTTAACTAAAGCATTAAATATACACTAGTTGTGATTCAGTAAGAACACAGATAACATTCCCTGTTTTATGAAGAGCACATTTGGTTTTGATGGCTGAAAGGTGACAAGTATCTGGAAAGCCCCACATACAGCAATTTATCGTCCACTACCCAAAAGCTGCATGGTCATCTCAACTTTTCCCTATGGCAATGCACCCACACAGTTATTATTCCTTATGGTGCAAGCACTTCACAGATATTTCCCAATCAAACCTTGGCCTGCCTCAGAATGCAGAGTTTGAGATTAAATGGAATACAGCATGGCTAAAAAAACCTTTACCTAATCTGTTTTTACAAGCAGAATAATCTGTGAAATCCTCAGCAACCAGCTTAGTCACCAAGTCTGAGCCTAGTGTAACTGAATGAAGTTGTAACATGCAAAAACTTGAGATGGCTTTTCACTTACAGAAATTTCTGGATTAGAGAGCTCACAGAGAAGTTTCTTAGCATCTATTACAGCTTGATATAATCTTAAATGCTGTCCGTCACTAGCCACAAAGCAGGCACTTGGAGAATTACAGTATGCACCTGAAAAGCAGGAAGGTAGAAAGTGCTCAAATATTCAAACATCATATGGCTTCCTTTTTTGCTTTTTGACAACAGGCAGTTTTGAAATTATGATGAAAAACAATACAGCATAAAGAAAATCTACTGTTAACTTCTATTCACAAGCAAGAATTACAAAGTTTAAAGCTGTGCTTAGCTACCAAATCAAAGTATATGAAAGGAAATAAGAATTACATTTACAAACTACAGCAACATCTCCCTCAGCTTTTAAATCTTCAGCATGCTATGATGTATGCACTAATATCTAAGAACTTTACTGCATAAGCTCCTAAAATATCAAATACATAATATAAAACAGAAGAATAGAGAAACTTTTTACACAGGAATAAAGAATTCCCAAGTATCAGCAGCTTGAACATTTGTCAAATAAAGGATCCATGCTCAACATTTTTTCCAGTACATTCAAGTATATCTGTATTATCTATTTAAGAGCATTATTAAGTTATATTAATTTTATTATAGAAGACATCACTAATCAGAAAATGAAACTCACCAAGGCAATAGCTGGGTATAAGTGTGGGCAGCCATGCAACATTAGAAAAAGCTGAAACATGAAGAGAATTGATCCGAGCAAGTTCAGAAACTCCACCAGAAAAGGACAAAGGCCCAACAGGATCTACTCTCCAGAGAATAAGTTCACTGTAAACAGCATTGGGATCCTGGGATGTCACATTTGCATTGCCTCTACTCTGAGGTCTTACTGGTGACTCCTGAGACTTAAAATAATCATTTGCCTGTACTGCGTTCTCCACATCTGGTGAAATTAGAGCATTGTGATGTGAGGTTGTAAGCAGCAGTGGTAACACTGAATGGCAAGCCAAGTCATTAAGATGAAAACGGTGACCACAATACCGGGATTTGTGTGAAATACTGAGTACAGTTGAAAAAGCAGATTCTTCAGCAAAACTCACTAGCCACTGGTTTAGGGATCCATCTGCATGTTTGGAAATCATCATAACGTTAGGTGTGAAGATACTTAGTTTTAAGCTGTTGGTTGATTTACTGTGTCCAGAAGAGATAAGCATAGATGAAGATCGTGTAAGGCCAGGAGGCTTTTGTTTGCCTTGTTGAATAGCTAAGTCAACATTTTTGGTACAAGCATACATCACTATACTTCTGCAAAGAGAGTTTGCATCACCCGTTGGAAATGCAACAGGAATTCTTGAGACAAATGACACCTGCAATTTTCAGAAAGAAAGAATAAGTATTAGAGCTCCCATCATACTTCTCACTGAACACCAATGTAAAATGCAGAAGGAACAAAGTACCTGCACCTGGCGAAACATGCCAGGCTGGTATTCATCTAGCCAGTCCACATGCCACACCAGCAGGGACCCATCCATAGGATGTATACTGAAGAGCATGTCAGCATTTTTACTCCATTCAGAAAGCAGAACTTCAATTTCATGATCAAAAATAGCAGAGGATAAAGGAACAAGGCTTGAATATGGAGCAGCTTTGTCATCACCCAGTTCCTTCTTCTCTTGGTTTTCTTTTTGTTGATCCCCATTTACATCAGCTTCTACAATACACGGATACATATATATGTAGATGTATATATAGAGATATATATAGATACATGTATATTCAAAACTAGAAGTATAACAAGCAGTGTTATTCAGGCATTAGAGCTAATTTCAGGCCTTTTATAAGCTACTCATATGAGAACTAATTTAAAGTATGAAGATTACAATCGTAAGTCCTCTAATTGAGCTCATGGTCTAACAAACCAAAATAGTTTATGTTGCACTTAATTTGAAATACTTTTCTTTTCTCCTATTTCATACAAATTTTTGCATGCATAGACAGAACAAAGAATAATCTCCAGGATGCATATATTCAAATTAATTGACTGTATTATGTTACAGAATAAAGCTATTTAAATTAGCTATACATTAATATCTGAAAAAAGAAAGATAATTCTAAAGCTGCTCCTGCTTCCTTAATATTAAAGTACCATTTTCAAGCAAAGGTCTCCAGTCAAGCCAAATTAAACAATAGAATTTTCAGCATACATAATTCAAAACTTCTGGAACAACTCTAAAAAGAGAAATCACAACTTCCGGATACATTTTTTTAAGCAACTTAGATACTTTCAGTGTAAGGGAAAAAAATGCATTGAAATGCCACTGTAATCTGTCTGTATCCTTACATGTCAAGTTGCCAGTCTCTTACTTCTCCCCCTGGGGAAACACTACAAATGACTTTATAAACAGAAAGCCATTTCTCTATATGACATATGTCTATATGATTTTTACCTTCTTCTGATCTGCTGTCCACTTGATTAGAATCCTCAGTATTACTCTCAGGAGAATGATGTTCAAAACTCCTTTTAAGTTGTTGCAAAAACACCTCCATAGATAAGGTAAAATGAAGTTCTTTGTTGTTTAACCAGTGTACAACAAAAGGTCCACTTTTGTCTTCATTTTCACCAAGACTTAGAGATGTGATAGAAGGCAGTAGAGGAATATCTACCAGAAAAAGATACAGATTGACATTTTTGAGAATGAAATAAATTAGGTCAAAAAATAATTTTAGAGAAATAGTTTTTAAGCAGAAATCCCTCAACCGAAAAAAGAAGTCTAAGTGTATTGCCACTTGTCATTCCTAGCAGCAATAATATCTACTTTGGTGTTCCTCACAGAGGTTCTTTGGTATGCCTATCTTACGATAACAGTAGGGTCTTGCAATGTCTTGTATTTCCTGGATGCAACACTGTGCATACGTTAATTTACCTTTTTCTTTTTTTTTTCTTTCTTTTNTTAAGCATAATTTCCCAACATTCAGTCCACAATGTATGCTGCAGTAGATATACACTGTAACCAAAGACCACGGGCCTACACTAGCAAAAATTAGTACACAGATCAGACAATGCCCACTGTAACATCATCTCAAAATCCCGGGAGTTTTGGTTCTGATACATTCTGTTAATTCACATTGCTGTTTGATGGTATTTGGTGTCCCATGTTGCCGTGAAAAATAAAGCAGTAATCAGTAAGTATATGACAGAAGCAAGGATCAGACTGCTGCAGAGTAACAATCTAAATCAATCAAGGCTAAAAAGCAGATAGGTTTACTGAAATTTCCTCAAATGCATGATGCAGCAAGAAGTTAAAATCTCAAACTGCATGTAATTCCCACCTAGAAGTCTCCATGTATAATCTCATTTCCTTCTGCTCCCTCTTTATGCAGCATTACTTAAATTCCACATCCTGGGAGACAAAATACTTTTCACTTAAAATATATTGGTTTTATCAAAATCAGTAACAGGTTTGCATTATAAATCATCCAATCTAGCCAAAGAAACTTGTAACTGAAAGTACACAGATAAAAGAAAGGAGAATCACAGACAGCTAGCAATTTTTTTGTGGGGAGGGGATACAGCAGTGGAAGGGGGCAAAAGTAGCACAGCTTATTTAACATATACAGTCTATCTTCCTACACTGGCCAATGCCAGTCTCAAAAGTATCATTATACAATTGGAAAGTAACAGAACCTGAAGGGAGAAATTCTGTTGCCACCCTTTGAAAGATGAAGCTACAGTAACCGTGAATAAGGTGAACTAGAGAAATTACTTTTCAGATTAGATTTTAAATCTACTTTTTGAGTATTTATCAAAGTCACTAAAAAAATCACTTCTTTTCCAATTTCCCTCTAAAACTACCAGCTTCTGAATGATGTTCAGCTCTAGACATTATTCTTAGTGAATTCCTATTTGCTTCATAAATCACAATCACTCTTCCCAGAAAACTTCTGAAGTCTTTGAATTTCTGAAACTTCTTCTGAAATTGCCTAGAGACAATTTTGTCCTAGCAACCACCGCTTATTGCTTTCACTAAATTCCACCCAAGTTGAACACCAGAAAATTAAAAATATAGTATAAAAGTAGGTCTCAAGGATTTTTATTTCGTACTGCATTTATTCTCATATAAATATATTTGACAGCATTATTCTTCAAAATTTGAAGTGAATGACAGATAAAGCTGTTTTGGCTTTAGTTTTTATCAGATACTTTAAAATGCTGTAGTAATGGCAAATTTTTAAGTAAGATCACAAATCAATTTGCTTTAAATCAAATGAAATGAAATACAATTAGGTTTTTGGATTAAATTTAATTTCAAAAGGGCAAACAAAATTGCCTACTTAAAGAATTTGGTTAGACTGAGGTACTTAAAGACTTGACTGTGAGGGAGAACATACATTTCTTCAAATTAAGATTTAAAATGTGAAAGTTACTTCTGAAGTTCTACAATAAACAACCTGTTATCCTCCAATCTACTTAGTTAAAAATAATCAAAAGACATTGTTAAAACAGACACAGATTAATATAGGTAACATAGAAAGAATACTAGATTAGAAAAGCCAAAGACAAGTTTTAAGTACCTAATCTTTCTAATATTTTTCAAAATTATTTTTATCCTCATTCTGTGAGTTTGCTGTTTGGGATATTTATACTGCAAAGTCTATCAAAAGCAAAATTAAAGTTTGCATAGTTGTGCTGGTTCTGGCTAGGGTAGAGTTAACTTTCTTCAAAGGGTCTGGGACTGGGTAGTGTTTTGGATTTGTGCTGAACACAGGGTTGATAATACAGACAGACGTTTCTGCTGTTGCTGGGCAGGGCTTAGACAGAGCCAAGGCCTTTTCTGGTTTTTGCACTGCCACACTGGTGAGGAACTTAGGACTGCACGGGACACTGGGAGAAGACACATGGTTAAAATAATGGTAAAAACAGGCAGGACAGGTGACTGAAACTGACCAAAGGAATACTCCAGACTATATGGTATCATGTTCAGTGCTTAAAGTGAGAGGAGGAAGGAAGATGGGGAAAGTTTGAAATGAAGGAAGATGGGGAAAGTTTGAAATGATGGTGTTCGTTAACCAAAGTGACCGCTGGGTGTGATGTCCGTCATCCTCCTGGAGACAGCTGAAGATTTCCCCTGCCCACAGGAGGCACTGAAGTCATTCCTTGTGTCTCTTTGGTTGTGTGCACAGCTTTTGTTTTCCCTATTAAATTGGTTTTACCTCAACCCAGGAGCTTTCTAGCTTTTACCCTTCTGATTCTCTCCCCAGTCCTACAGGGAGTGAGCAGGCAACTACCTGGGCCTTGGCTGATGGCTGGGTTAAACCATGACATTAGCTATTACTGTGTAAAAAATAAGAGATGCTTTAAAAGTAGATTTTAAAAAAATGGTCAAATGTCAGATTATCCCTTTTTCCAACCCAGGGATGGGGCTCCTGAGAGACATTTTAAAAACTTTTTTTTCAGTTTCATGTGAAGGGTGAGACAATAGAGATGTTATAATTCATGCCATCACATCACAATCAGAAGCTATTTCCTAATTACAATAGATTATAAGTGTTTCTTGGCCTATCAGCTTTTGCCACACAATGCTGCTAATGCCTTAAAGCCCATCATCTAAAATTACCCCTCATGGGTCCTAATACAATGCATCTTTTGCAGTTTCATTTCTCCAAAGTATCTAGTCGATCTGCAAGGTCATCATTTGAAACTTGTATCTAGTTCATTTCTCTCTCAACAATGTCTGTCCTATTCCATGGCATTCCTAACACAGCATTTCTTATCTCAGAGTTTGCATACAGATGCATACTATGTGAGCCTTCTGTCAGGCTTTGAGAATTCTCTACAAATCCATTTCCCACAGTAAAAGATTATGTGCTACCTACATGAAAAGATTAGCTAGCTCACTGTGCAATATGAAGAGGGAAAAATGCAGAAGAGATATATAAATCTCCAAGAAGCTTTCAAGAAACTTTTCTGTGTGACACTGGGTAGTAACAAGCAAGACTGGAGACTTGTCCTATAGAAATACGATAGCATTGATGGTACAGCACAAAACTACAAGAAGTTTCCTTCTGGTAGGCTGAATGTGATTCTAGTCCTGTCTGTTAAAATATGGACCAATGAACCAGTTCTCAAAATGCTGAAGAACAATCACAGAGAAAGTGTTTAGAGCTTTGCTTAGCACAGCCCTGTTAATAGAAATCAGTTCTTTTCAATCATACCAGACTGTACAGCTAGAAACATTAATTAATCATAAATGTCCTTAGCTGAAAATTGGCCTTTCAAACAAGGTTCAGGAGGAACAAAAAATCAACACTATAAAATGGAGCTAAATTATTTTAAGAAAAGAATTACATAGTATGTTTGTTCTTTAAGTCTAGACACAGAAAACTACATTTGAACCTCCACAAAAGGCCATCTGTATTGCATCTCTATTCAGTTTTTCAATGAGCAGACACACGCTTCATTTTCAGCACACACAAAGATAATAAAGACAAAAGTATCAGCAGCTGTAGGAGAGTTTCCTCAACCGTTATCAACATATTATTCCAGTGCAAGGCAGTATCAAAGTTTATGGAATGCAGGGTGGAGGCATGTTCTGTTTGGTTCAGAGACAGAAGTACAGGAACACTTAGTTATTTCAACACTTAAGTGTCAGGTGCTCACTTTAAGAAGCTTAGACATTTTTCATTTTATCAGTCATTTTTCATTTTATCAGTGCGTTCCCAGTATCATACACAATTCACAGTAAATTTTTACTCTAGTTACAAATACTTAGCTTTCTCCATTTTACACACTATCAATCTCACTTGAAGATGAACAAAATAAAAGACAGGATTACTGCAGTGGAAATTTATCCAAATAATTTCATTACTGTAGAAAGTCCTTTCACGCAAAAATGCAATCAACATACTATCCATTTTGCATGACCATATAAATACTGTGCGAATACATCTGCTACGCTTCCAGAGAGAACACATACCTAGCAGCAACTGGAGCTCGTTTCATGGCAAGGTTTACATTTCTTACCTGTGGCTGGATTGATACTGGCTGCAATATGGAAGTGGCAAAGGGCGTTTGCATGAGGAGGAATGCTCCTGTGAGCTTCATGAGGATCTTGCTGATGCAGAGCATATCCAGTATGTGCTACAACAGCACCCGACCTCCTCCTTCCTCGTCGGAAGTGCCTCAGGTTTAACTGCATGAAGAATAAGGTTTCATTTTAAATCCTTTCAAAAAGAAAAAGCAGACTTAATCTGTAAGTGGTTTTCTAGGCACTAATGAATGATATTTTTCAAATTAAAAGCTCATTTAAAGAATCAGTGGAGTTTCTTGCAAAATTGTTTTGAGTCTGCAGTAGAGAAACCAGAGCCTTTGGAGTTATTTATGAAGGCCCATAAAATAATTTCACATAGTAACTACTTCATAATTCAGTGCACAGACAATGTTCATACAGTCTTTATACTTACACAGAAAAATACTCTTGCATTTCATAAACACACACCATGCTTATTCAGTATTCTGAACAACGCAGCAATACTGAGCAATCTCGTTTCAGACTAAAAAACTGGATCCATACTTTGGATCTAATTAGATCAGCATTTCAACACACTTCAAAAGGCCCCAGTAAGTTTTAAGGTCTTCTTTTATACAAACACTTGTTTCCAAGGGAAAGAATAATACTTAGTTTTTAAGACTGACTTACACAGTTCAAGTCTTTTGTGCTGTAAACATCTATGTAAGCACCCAAAGGTACACAATTTGTATTAAAGATGGTTTTACACTATGGGCATTCCTTTTCATCTTTAAAACAGCATGCTCATGTCAAACAGTTTTCTCTCAATTCTCACATAATTGCTGTTTCTGATTTCTGATGTTGCCTCTTATCTCCCACAGGAACAGAGAAATTTCTCCATCCTCCTCTTTTCTTCTTTCTTAGACTATTTTCTTTGTTCTGTTGTGCCTTTCAGCTGGTCATATTTTTCAGGTATGCTGCACTATTTTTCAGGTATAACGTGCACTGTGAGCACACTAAATACATCACGTTATTAAGATAAAAGCACAGTGCCCACAAACGTTTGACGCAGACCACTAATGCTACACTTTCTTCCTGATTCCCACTGGTTAGAAAACGCTACCTGGTAAGAATCGCTTGCCTTAATGGTTACAAACAGTCTGCTCTGAGGACTACAGCACAAAGGCTATCTTTCTTCCCTCCACATTACTGTTTTTCCAGTTGCAGAAGTCAGAGAAAACACCCCACAACTTCAGAGGTAACAAGTGAGTCCCTGCCATATGTTTTAAGGCAGCGTCACCTCTGGGTTTCACATGACCTATATATAACATGTGCTCCATACTGTTCCTCGCCCTTCGAACTAAATACTGCAAAGCATTCTTCTTCAGTCACCAGATAAAAATAGACAGTTGTGACTTTAGAACAATGTGTCTTCAATGTGAGAAGCTCAGCAGAAGAGCCATCAGCTTAGTCTGCCCAAGGAAGATTTCCAGGAAATTCACCCTTTCATAACATTTTATTCACATCTCTGGTATAAAGGATTTCAGCTTGTGATACATGTCAGAGTTACAAATCACAAACTTGTCTAAAATCGCAAGTTTGCACATGTGTTTGTTCTCACTGTTCAATTTCAATTCTTACCTCCAATGCACTCTGCACTTTTTCTTTACTTGAAATATTTCTCTTGAAGTTATTTGTCAAGTTTGCTGCTTCACTCCAATTGCTGTATCCTCCCCCATACAACAGACTGTCATTGGGTAACAAAGTCTCTGCCCAGAGACGACAAACATTATCCTTACAGCAAGTCAGGAGTACATTGCAGACAGCACCACTAATGAAAGAAAATTTAAGGAGTGAAGAATCTGCTAACTATTACATAGTATTAAAACAAACCGACATTTCCAAACAGTTTTCCACTACCAGTTTTTGGAATTGCACCAACTTATAGATATCGGTACAAGAAAAACTCATCAATACATTGTTAGGAAAATAAATGATGTAGGAAAGGCCTTCCCCTCTGTTCAAGTATCTGACTATAAATTACCTCAAACATCACCACACAACAGTGCAAGAGCAAATTGTGGATTTCAGTGTAAAGAAAAATTTATACCTAAAATACCAAAATGTATATTTTTATCTTTTAAAGTCATTTACATAAAAAGCTAGTAATATTCTGGATAACTGATCTTCATTCCAGATCTTACTGGTAACTACTGCTTACAAAATCATATATCCAAAGGAAAGAAACTCAGGTAATACCAGGGGTACAACAGACAATTTAAATCTACGAGTTTTTCTTAATTACTATTTTTCCAAGTGTAACTTGTGTTAAATATGTAGTCAAAAAATCCAATTGCCCTAGATACTGGAATAAACTACATAGATCATCAGGTTTCCAGGTCATATAAATTGGCAATTCAGCTCTAAGTAAGGCTTGAAAGCTATGATCAGACTGTCCAGCACCACACTCCCTCTGGAATCAAAGAGCAGGTTGATTTTCAAAAGTGACCTACACAGAAAGAACTACAGCAATGGATTTATAGAGGTTAAAGACTGGTATAAAGAACAACATAAACTTGCTCAATACAAAGGTATGCAAATTTGTTTACTATCTGGAATAACATGGCAAGAAGATGGTAGCAGGCCACAAAACTGCTAAAGCTACTTCAGCTTAAGACTGAAAGTACTGGTGAAAACTAGGGAGAGGTCACTTTGGAATCATCTGAACACAACCCTAACATCTCAAGCTCAAGATACCTGTTCCAAATGACTGCTTGAATTCAATTTCCAGATACTATTTCTGATAGAGGTCTAGATTTGTACGAGGTAGAGAAACAAATGAAAAGGCATTAAAATATTTGAATGTATGTGAAAGAGGATTCAAGTCATAGGACTTTTGCTCTGATTCCATCAGGACAGGACAAATCAGGATTAAATGCATGAATGGTCACCTGGTGCAATCAAAAAAAAAAACGCAAAAGACATGACTTTTCAAGAGCTGATTTCGCATTTATTTCAATGCCTAAGTCAGTCTGTGAAACTTCTAATTTTTAGTTCTTTCCCAGGTAAGAGGATACATACCATCCTCTCAAAAGCAGAAACAGTACAAAAGGTATGCACAACTCAGTAACAGAAGTAAACCATACAATTGTGTGACTGTTGATTGTAGAGAGAGGCAGACTCTCTATAGTTTGTGGGGGTTTTTGGGCAATTTATGAACTAGTTATTAGAACTACTCACCGTGGCATGAATTTACTGGTCTTTCTCCATGAAAATGCATTTACTGATCGAGGATGAGCCAAATAAACAAATGAAAAATCAAGTTCTTTTGCTTGGTTTTCTGGACTGGCAGCTGGTGGTGCTATGGCTGACCGCCAGTTCTCTGCATTGTACCACACTTTCACAAGACAGTCATCCTGTGGAAAGACAAAAAGGACAGTAAATAAGACTATGATGCACTTCAAGTACTTTTGGGTACATCTATTGAGGTTTCATTTTTTTTTAAAGTAAAATGCTTTTCTGATCAGAGACAGACAGTTCCTCAAATACAACTTTAAAACCTGATCTTAAAGAAAACACAGCAGCAGAGCTTCCATTTAACCCTTGCCATTACTAACTTGGATTTCATGTCAGTCCTGATTAGCTGCCAATTTTTAATTGCAAAACCACAACTCGCACCAGCCTGAGACGATATTCAAATGTAAATACTACTAATTCTACCTCGTCAGAAAACCACCCATACCCCCTGCACGAATTTAACTGTTAGGAAAACAAACAAAGGTCATAGACAACATCTCAAAACCCACGCTCAGTACTGCTCAGCCTGCTTTTTTCAGATACACACATAAATTGATTATGCCTTCAAGGACTAAATAAATTAATCTGGACCTAGATTTGCAAGCTGTTGATCAACTGTTTAATGGCAATGGCACTAAAATACTGAAACAACCTGGGTAGGCATAATATGACCCTGCTGGGGGGAGGAGACGGGTCGATTTTGCTGACCAGCACTGTCCCTCACAAAAAGTTAAGTAAAAGAGCAAGACACAGAAACACATGTGCTTCAAAGATTCTCCAGGCAGGTATGATAAAAAACGTAGGCATTTGTGGTAAAAAGCATGTTACTAATTTCCTACTTACTGATTTTCTTACTTATTCAGTAATTTGCTTTGAAGGAATTTATAATGTAAGATAACAGGACATAAGACATTAGAGTTAAAAACTCAGCAATAACATTAACCTTATATAAGTTATTTGCAGATTAATTCATTTTTCCACTATTCCATCAAATTGTAACATTAGAAAACATTAAACCATTTACATTTGACTTGTGAAATAAACATTAACTCCTACCCATCAAAAAAAGGTGGACTACATATATATATTGCTGACAATAACAAAACACCTGCTTTTTACATAAAACATATACTCAAAGAATTTTATTTATCTGAAACATGGCTCTCCTTTCTGTGATGGTTAAAGGTGTCAAAGAACATGCAACAAGCAATACAAATTCAAATAAACACAGAAAGAATGGAGAACTTATTGCTTTGGTTTTATCATGATAGATAATAATCAATGAAGAAAGCCTAGTATTTCACTTTATTTGTTGGAAGTTTGTTAATTGGAGTAGTTTCCCTAGAAAAAGAAATCTAGGCAATTTTACATATTTGTTACATCTTTATCTCTTCTTTAAAGATAGCAAGTGTCTCAAAAGTTAGTCTTCCAATCAAGCATGATGACCTGAAATGGCAGCTTTTAAAGGAAAAAACAAACACAACTAATAAAGACATACATTACTCAACAGATGTATTCCTGATGCACATTATGAGTCACAAAAATATGCCTGACAACTACCTTTCAAAAGCAAGATTTATTTGCAGACTGAATCACCTTCAACTCCTTGTTTTTCAAGCATGTGTTAAGGGAGATTATGACTCAAACACAGCCAGGTTGCACATTATTACTAAAACAAACACTGTTCTAACTTCTTTTTATGTGTACACATTAATTTTTCATTCATGCTTCCAAGACAGACTAGAAAAAATTGCAAAACTGTCTTTTATTCTTCAGCCTGAAACACATTCTGTCCAGTTACTACTGCTCAGGATTCCGCAACACTTAAATCAGGTTTTCACTAATATCAACAACCGATATTAACATTACATACTAGCATTTTGTTTTGTATCTAGTAACTCTGCAGCCTCTCCTAGGTTCTGTAGCTGGTAGCAGAAACTTGATGCAGAAAGCAACTACTTCTCTCACTCAAATTCCTTAACAAGTAATATATGTTCTTGTATGGGTTTGTCACATGTGTTCACTGAATTCTCTACATGATCTTGACTTTTTTTCCTGCTTTGACTTGTAAGGACATTATTCTCTTACAAAATCTGAACAACAAGTTTTGGACTATAAATAAAAGATTACTTTGTTTCAGGAAAACAAAAGACCGACATTTTGCTTTAATTTTTTTGCTCATTTTGCCAAGGGGTTCTGCTTTCGCTGATAAACTGGTCAGGGTTGAGCAGATGGAACTAAATAAGCAAGACTGGCCACAAACACTGTCATGAACCACGTGCCAGTACACCTATGAAGGGGAATGTGAATTCTCTTCTGTGGATACAAAAGAGCATACAGATATGTTTACACGAAAACATATGTAAGAGCTATTTTTGATTTTTTAAATATTTTCTGGTATTTTGATTATACTTCCTCACTAGCAGGATATCTAGCAGTGACCTCATCCACAGATTTCTCCCATTCCCCAAAACTCTTCTTTTTCTGATGTCTTATAATTTGGTACAAATTAAAAATGATTATTTTAGAATAGTAAGCAGTGAATACTTGGTGCATTACCTCCCTGCCTCAAACTACCTTTCTATCAAATTCATGTTTACCAAAATGTAAAGACACATAGACAGACTACACAAAATTATGAAAAAACTATTAAAAAATTATGATTTTTTTTCATAAAGTAATCTCTTTTTTTCATGTGTTTGCTGGTTTGCTTTAATACCTTATCTGAATCAGTACAAAGCTATAAGGAAAAAAAAGCTTACCTTTCCAGCAGTAGCAAAAAACTCCCCATCTGGTGAGAATTTCATTAAACAAACTTGAGAAGCAGTTCTATGGAATAAAGACAATTAAAAAGAGAAAGCAAATTTTATCAACTCTTATAGAATCCTAAACATTTTTTTTCCTTGAATGCATAAAAGTTTTTTAATTCTTAAATACAAGTGTGTACTGTGTTTTGTGAAACAGTTAAGTTTTAACAAAGTCCAAAAGACCAAGATGTAAACCCATGTACAGTACCTGGCTGTAGTGATCCAGAAAACCAAACTCTTGTAACTGAATATCCAATATTCAAAAAAAAAAAACATGGCAGAAAAGCAGCTGCTAACAGATTAAACTGCTCTACTTCCATTTCATGATGATATGGATGTCAAACTGGGCTATGTTGTACCATATGATCTTCCAATTTCTCTGAAAGATACCTCCACTTCTTACACTTCCTACAATTACAACTTAAGAAAACAGAGCAGTGTAAAAGCAATAATGTAGTTAAAAAGTATCTGAAAGTAGCTTTCACATGACTAGTCACACTGCTATAAGATGCTACACGAAAATATTCTAAACCTAATTATCCAGTTAAATTTTGGAGCATTTTACTTTAATTGGATGTACTAATAAATAAGCTTCTTTTACAGAGTCTGAAGTACTGAGTTATTGACTAAGTAACAAAGCTTATCAATAGCAAGAAGAACATACAAAAGTTTAATTGGACAGCACAGATACAGAGTGTATATTCTCATCTTGAATTTAATACACCTGTAACAGTTGTTTAGGCCTAACTTTCAACAGGGATTAAGTTAAGGTCAACAAAAGCAGGATGCATTTATTATGTGCAGTAACCAGAGCAAGTTGATTACAGGAGACCTGTATCAAAGAAGTCCACCCAGGTCTAAGCAAAATTCTCCTATGGGAGCAAATATGAAAACATTTGGGAATGTTTTCTTCAGGCATTAAAAAAGGGTAATGCCAGGGGCAAAATAACTTTCTGGAAGACTTTACAAGAAAAACCTATTCTAAATCTAATTGCAGTACAAATACAAGAAGACATACAGGCATAAAAGGCACACAAAATAAGCAAGTTCTGTTGACCCTTTCCAGAACCTACTCATTCAAAGAAGGCAACATTCAGCTTTATCTCTGACAAAGAAAGTTTAAAAGAGGAAAACAGGTGGAGAGCTAAGAAGACTTTGATAATTCTTTATATGTGATATAAATGCAAAACCTGTTATAGAAGAGACAGAAGCAAAGCACTCTCTGTATGATCTTGTCTACTGTTACCAGAACTCCTGATTCTAGAGCCATACTCAATGGCATTAGTTATTAAGCTAAGAAATGAGCACTCAAAGATGCCTAAAGAAACAGAGTAAGCCTTCAACGTCTTCTATTTAGAAAGTTTACCACACACACACACAAAAAAAGTTTTTCACTCGTCATTTGGATGATCTTGAGTTTTTAAACATGTCATTGATAAAAGTTCAAGTACAGAGAAAAAGGAACAACTGAAGGATCATAAAATGGATGTTTTTCTGGTATGTCCAGAAAACTACCTATAGAACTATCTACTAGAATTCTGAATGCTTCACAAAGAGTAACTTCAGGTGGGTCTGCCCAGTCAGCTACTTTGGGAAACTTCTTTAGAAGATGGCATATGGTACATTGCTCCCACATGAAGAATGCACTGAACATAGAAGGAAGCTTATTTTAATCAGCAATGGTGCAGATTAAATTATTGTGCACAATAATTTTTAGTTACACAGCTTTCACCTCATTTCTTCTACAAGGAAGAGTGCCCATTGGAAAGGTTCAATATTAGCCTTCCCTCAGTATTTTACTACTGCTCTCTGTAACTGAAGAACTGTCCCAAAACCAACTGCAATTGATCTTGAAAGAGAAGAGAGTGTCACATAGTCAAGGGAGATATGATTAAAGTTTATCTCACATCGATAATATTTATCAAGTAACAGCATGCAATAGCATTTCACTCAACTACACTAAGTATTTAATCTCAAGGGTACAAATCAGTAAAGAAAAAGGAATTACTTGTCTTTAAGTAATTTCTTACTTGCATTGCCAGATACACCTCCACTCTCCAAGTTCAACACCTGTTCTTTCAGTACTGTCACTGTCAGCAGGGTTATCCAAAGAAACATTGGACCACAGTTGAAGACAACTGGAACCAGTCAGAAGGCGAGTACCTGGAACAGATATTTATGAAAATCTAACTACAAGCAAGTAGCAAACTATAGACTTTGGTGAAGAGAGAGAAAAAAAAGTTCTGCAAAGCTGAAACATCAGGAAAAAATCTGACAGATATACCTTTTCTAGATTTTTTTGGTAGATTTCAGCATCTACAGTTCAAACCATGAAAATTAATCAAATTTTAGTTATTCTCTAAAAGAAATGTTTAGGTCTACTGCAGACATTAGTCTTTCTCAACAAGTATTTACCATTTAAGCCATGCTTTCTGATCTGCTCAGATAAAAATAATCAAGCCAAACCATACAGCTGCACTTAGTATGTTAGTTCTCCTGTAGTAAGTGACAAAAGGTCTATTTCACTCCACTTTGGTGTTCTCTATAATGCTACAACAGAACAAAAACCTTTTCCTTGTCCACAAGGAATGACAAAGTTTAAATTAAAAAATTACGTGCAGTGTCAAACAGAAAAGTGTTTCTTTTAACCTGTTCGTACCTGTGGGATCCCATGTTAGATTGTGTGCTATGGCTTCCAGTGAGATTTGAGCATTCTTCTGCCACTGATAATGTAACACCTGAAATTTCAAGTATTTACAAACATTAGCATGAAAACACCTCATTCTCCCCCATCTTCTTTTTGTTATATAAATAGTACCTCTTCATTTTCCAAAAGTTATGAAGAAGTTTAACATAAGTTACTGCTTATCTAATAAAAATTGATTAATTTTGTTGTTAAAACAAAATAGCTTTTCACTAACGTGACCATACTTACAGAGGTCTTTAATTTCTTATTTTAAAAGTTTAGATTGAAAAAAAGTAGTAGTATATAAAATCTCTACCGGAATTTGAGATTTTTTTTTTAGGAGGAAGTAAGGGAACAAGGCAAAGATATCAAAAATGACACAAGTTAAATGCACCTGATGCTTGGTATCTGCCTCACTAATGAATTAGGAGTTCAGAAAGATCAAAAAACCACGTGATACTTCCCCTCCACTCCTTTTTTAATATACAACCAGACAGTCAAATATCTTTAGCTTTTGCATCACTACTTCACTCTCTAGAACAAGTTGAGGATTAAGTTCACAAAGTATTTATGTTGTCTGTTTCTGCAATAGACCACAACAGCTTGATGTTTTGATTTAGAGAAGAAACTGAAAACATTTCAGGAAATAAGATTAGGAGACAACAGGTTTCTTTCTTAATTCACAGACTTTTTTAAAAGTAGTCATCTCTCACCCCAAAAACATCAAAAAAATTAGATGTGAAGTTAAAATATGGCAACTCAGTCTTTCACAAGTTTGGCAAAAGACAGTAAGAAGCAGCAGATAAGGACCTAAAGAGAGTATTTGCAAAGCTGTTTTTTGGGGCTTTTTTTTTGAGCCTAAGCATCCCAGTAAATGGGAGACAGACACAATCTTCCAATAACTTTGAACAATATGCTGTAAACTATTGCATAAAAGTCAGCTGAAAGAATGAAGTAATAGAATATTTCTTCAACTATAAACATTTGAAAGTAAATTGTGGGTGGTGAGTGCTTCCACTACTGCTTACAGTTACTACGCCAACTCTGAGGTTTCAAACTAAGTGTACTGTTTACCAGTACAGAAAAACATTCAGGATGGATTGAAAAATGAGGTGGGACCAAAAACAAGAGCAGTCTATCCAAAGTGTTCATTAGAGTGTGAGAACCCACATCTTGCTGTAATTTTATTCCACTGCTTTACAGTGATGTAAATTATTACATAGGTGTTCATTTCCAGCTATTTAATTAATACATAATATATCACAAGTTTACATGTACATCAAGAATCTTATGACTGAGTTGGTTAGTATAAAGAGGAGAATCCACTAAATGGTCATATAAACAATTTGTTAATACAAAATGGACACCAAACCCCTGAAGAGGGAGACAGAAGCTCCTTGAGCAATTGCTCTCAAAGTTCTCGTATCAACAAGCTAACTTTAATTAGAATCTAATGCTTCTAATTATAGCCATATGGCTCTTCATGTAAGAAGCATGGTTAAGCAACTTGCTCTAAATCATATTATTATTCAGAAATCAAAATTCTCCATGTAAATCACTAAACCACTGTCACCAAAAGTAAGCCCCAAGAGAATAAATATTGTTCTTGTTCACCATTATAACACTGAAGTATAACCATTCAGTTAGATATTTTAAAAAAGCCACAGATTTCTGAAACAATTACAATTTGGTCTAGGGCATGTAATTTCACAATGAAAAGTTAAAGTAAGAACTTGTAAAAAGCCTCAAAACATAAAGGCTACACAGGATGGTTCAAAAAAGAATTCCTATTTTAATGGCTACACTCATGGCAGAATGGTACTGTGTACATCTTTTGGGTTCTAGAATATTTTGGTTATGAACTGCAGGGTTACATAAGCAAGTAATACAAAGCATTATAGTAAAGCCTACCTTTCTTAAAACTATTTCAAATTACAAGCCTCTGTCCTTACCCCACCATTACTTTCAGTTCCCAAGGACCAGCTTTTTATGTCTCAATTTTATTCTAGCATTAAAAGAAGACATCAAAAACTTCAGCCTTAAAGCAAACCAGTAAAATCAATCAGGTTTTGTAACCGCTGAAATAAATTAAAGACTGGTGAAGTACTTACATTATGATGAGTGCTGTTCTGCTTCAAGACACTAACTGGCTCAAAGATACAAATCACCTTTCCGTAAGAAGCTGCAATCTAAAGTAATATATAATTATATATATATAATCACACATAAAATAAACAAGCTGAACAAAAAAGAACAAGATGCAAATGGTTGACTTTATTTTTTAACCCTGCTTGTAGGTAAATCTGTATTTCCTTTTGAAAACAGAAAATTACATTTACCAAAAATCACTAACCCAGTGTTGTCAATAATAAAAATACAATCCTCCATTTAGTCATTAACCACAATGAACTACTGAGAGTACAGCAGGACAAGTACTTTATTTTTTAAAAATCAAATTATTAGCAATATTTTTTCCATATTAATTTATGTAAACACTCAAAACAGAGGTCACATTCTCAGACACAGAACCAGCACACAGAGTACTTACGTGTACTTCCCTAGCATTAGAACAGGCTATCTTTTAAAAAGTTATTTCAAAAGATTCAAACTATGCAAGGAAAACACCCAATGCAGAAAATTGCAAATAAAACTACTACTAAAGGCGAACATAAAACAGTTCAAAAAGAGTTGCAATATGGTCAGTTTTAAGTTGGTGTTTAAAAGCCTTGTTTCATCACAGACTATCACCCACCTCAAACTTGCATTTAGACAAAATTAATAGCATTTGATCTCAACATATCTATATGAAAGCAAGCCTAGAAGACTTGCTAGGAAGGGCCAAAACAAGCCAAATGTATGTTAAAGACCTTAGGTAGAGAACCCTGAGAGAACTGTCATATGGCAATGTTCCCCAAAGGTATTCTGAATTACAGGTTTACAAAAATTAAGGAGTCTGCATAGGTCATGAGCAATGGACATCCTGCATTTTGAAGTGGTGGTTGTTAAAAGGAGAACATCTACAGATATGATACACTGTAACAATCAATTTTCTATTTCTGCAAAATTCTGAAAATATTCACAGTTTTCCTTTAACAATAATAATGAAAGTGAGATTCACTTTATAAAAAATATTTTAATTCTAGTATCAATCACAAAAACTTGAAAGGAAACCAAACTAAACTGTCATACCTAAGATCTATACAAGCACAAAGATTCATAGAGATCCTAAAATCCACAGATCCATAGATTTAAGAGAAACCCTCTGCATTAGAAGAACAGATAGTTAAATAAATTTCTATCTTACTAACATCAGCCTGACCCAAAAATGCCAAGAATAATTTTGTCACATTTGCAAGGAAAAAGTTTCTTCAGGCATTTTGCTTCTCAGACTAATATCTGCCCTCTCTAATTCTCTTTAACTACCTCATTTACTGTTGTATTCTCTAATAATTCCATTCCACACCCAACAGCAAAAAAATTATATAAACTCATATTCATTAGATTTTTTTCCTTTTCTCCAAATGTGAACATTTTTCCCTATTTTATTGTATAGTGGGTTTTAAAGATTAACTAATATTAGCATTCCAAAATGCTCAGCTTGTAGTGTCCAGAGCAACTGCTGCACACAGCCTGCATCTTCACTGAGCTGCACTCCATCAAAAAGAATAAGGGTGGGATCAAGAGCACCCTCACCAAGTTCCCTGACAACACCAGGCTGTGTGGGGCAGGCAACAGGCTGGTGGAACGGGATGCCATCCAGAGGGACCTTGGCAGCTGTGACCATGATCTACTTCAGTAAGTCCAAGGGCAAGGCCTTGCACCTGGGTCAGTCAGAATCAATATCATCAATACAGACTAGGGCAATTAGCAGATGAAGAACCACCCTGTGGACATGGATCTGGAGGTACTGGTGGACAAAAAAAACTGTACATGAGCTGGCAGCATGTGTCTGTAGCCCAGAAAGTCAACCATGTCCTGGACTGCTCCAAAAGAAGGTTGCCAGTAGGATGAGGGGGGTGATTTCCCTACCCTAGTGGGACACCACGTGGAGTACCACATCCAGTGTCTCCAGCACCAGGCAGACATGGACATGCCGGGTTCAAAGATGAGACACAAAAATGGTCAGAGAGCTGGAGCACCTCTCCTGTGAAGACACACAGAGAGCCTTGGAATTGCACATTTTGAAAAACCAAAGTGGAATCTGTGTCAGTACTGATGAAGAATGTTTAAGAAGAAATTCTATCCTTTTAAGAATGACCTGAAAATGCATTATCAGTCTGGTTAATAAGGAAATTCCTACCCATCCACTGTTTAGTACTTTGACACTGTGGAAACGCACTCAGTTTCCTTACAACAAACAATATCAACTTGCATACTCTAAATGACCTCACAGGTCTACTTAAGAAATGAAAAAATTCTGAAGCTAAGTAAGCCTTACAGTATGATATGTTCATGTGCATTCATTAACAATTCAAGGACAATTTGTCATTTAAATGCATACAGAATTGGTATCACACAATCCAGATGACCTTGCAAATTTAGAGAAATAATGCTCAGTGAACACACACACACACACAAAAAAAAATCTAGCTAACAGCAGCCAGTGGAGAAACCCAGGTAGACTATGGCTATGAGGTGCCAGAGACACAGAGAACATTTCCTCATTTTCATTTGTCTTCCTTTACTATCACTGCAAGGGTTGATCACTCAAATGCTAAAAAGCAGGAATAGGGTGTGTCTAGAGTTTCATCAGCACAGTGTTCACATGTAATCACAAACCAGTTTCCATCAGGGTCTTGTTTCACCATGGACATCAGAACATAACCAAAGCTTTCATCAGCTCATAAGGTTTGTAGTAATGAGCAGAAAATCCCTCTTACATGAGCAAATAGTTATCCAGAGTTCCTACTGAATTGGTCAACAGTTTAATCCCTGTGACATCCCAATGAGGTGTTACATAATTGAGACATCCCAGTGAACAATTACCTGGTTCCTTCTTTTTCACTCTGACAGGAAAATCTAAAAAAAGCTCAGTTAAAAGGACTTAAAACCCAATGTTGTCTAAAATACATTTCTGAGGCAGACCTACCTACAAAAAATAAAACCTAAGAATTCAAGAAACCAAACCTCATCCAAGATAGGCTTTATGAACTGCTTGAAACAGATGTCATTCTTCTGGACAATCTGAAAGTGATTTTTGTGGAAGCACTTATCTCCTGCCAGCCACTAACATATCAAAGTATGTCAATTACATGCCCAGTAGTGCAAAGCCATAGTGAATAAATGACTTTTGCTTTCAACTTAGTCATCTTTCAGTGAAATTCTTGCCCTGAATCCACAGCCTTCTGTGCAGTCCTATCTTATACAACCACTTATCATATTTATATGGTTACTATTTCACATTTACTAAGCTGCTTACAAGTAAAGACAGAAAGCAAAGTCATTTTACTCTTCATTGTAGTATATTTGCCCTAACTTGCAAGCGTCCACATTCCTAAGAAGGTACTTAACATGACATTGCTGGAACATTATTAAAAAACACTGTTCTACATACCTTCCCTTGTTGCATTGAGCAGTCCACACATCCCACTTGAATATTTCCATGTTTTGCTCCAGGGATTATTTGTAATCTTTCAAAGTCAGTCCCCAGTATCACAATGTCACATCCTGATGCGTATGCCTAAAGAGCATAAAAAAAAGATTAAAAACACCCCAAAGAAAACAAAAAACACACTCCAAAATAATGTAAAGCTTTATCTACTTACAGCATATGAGTGAAGTATGAAACAACATAGCCCATGCATCCTATGCATGTAAAACACTATAAAGTCAGAAGAGGTATTAGCAGAGAATACAGATGTATGCAATTTAAAACTGAGCAACAGAAGTGGCAAGTCGCTCTTTTTCCATGCTTACAGGTGCATCATAAGACTTGCATAACAAGCAAACAGTGGTTTGTGATTGAAAAACCAAAGAAATATGGAGATACAAAAACATCTAAAAGCAAAAAACCCAAAGTTCTTGCAAAGTAGGAAAAAGTAATATATTTCTTAGACTAGAGACAGAGACTTTAAAGGTTTTCTTTTAATTTTTGAAATTTCTGGAAAGGGGGAATAGAAGATTTTGAAGATAGAACAATCAGAAGAATAAAAGATTTCAGATAAAATTTTACTAAAACATTTAGTAAGGACTTTGTACAGGCAAAAATAGAAAGAGTAGCAACATGAAGCTTAGTTTTACAGAAGCAAAACTGTCCTCTCAGACTTGTTAAGTCTCCTGTTATTTGCATTAATTCTATTCACTCAAGTTTATACTGTCACTGAGCATGTTTATGTATCTAGCACATTTACAGAGTCAGTTCATGAAGTCCTGCAATGCTCAATTTGAAATTTCTTCCTATCTTCTTGGAAATTTTATTAGATATTAATAACAGATGAAAATAGAGGAAAAAATTAAACTGGAGAAACTTGTGGAAACAACAGTGAGAATCATCCAATTACCATAAGAAAGCAGCATTCAATGATGAAAGTCTTAGAATAAGGAATGTACACTCATTAAAAAGTTAGTCAGAAAGATAGCAACAAAATTAAGAGCACAAACAAGCACTCTGTTAGCAGGACAATGATAAAAGCATCAAAATGATACCATTTTAATTGACTAAAAGTTTCAAGAGCACAATGTCACAGCAACTGAAGATGGAAGAGTTCCCTACACTGACAAAAATGATCACGCCTTACAACCAACTCCTCTACTGATTTCTAACATATTAAATAAAAACTGTGGACTTGAAAACAAAAGCAGAATAACTGAAGGCTAGATACATAAATTTGAAATCTGATGATCATGTTTTCAGGGGTTTTACATGAACGAGTATTTTTACCAAGACTGGTCTATACTATCACACCATTACACACCTTAAAATAAATAAATAAAATGAAAAATATAGAGATTTCAGTCCAAAGACATTTTTCCCCACAAAGTGATTAAGTGATTAATTAGGTGATGTTTCATAAAAGTCTCAACCAAAAGACTGTGTTCACCACTCTTAGCCAATATCCAGTTATCACACTGCAACCAGCAGAACACCAGGCATCACCTCATAATTCAAAATGTCGTTTATAATTCTGCAGACTAAATATAATAATGTATTTATTTATGATCACTTATTACTGGTAGGTTTTTGGGCCCCTTCCTGTCCACTTTCCCTTTCAGCTTCAAGACATTCAAGTAGTGTAATTCCTCCCATCAAAGGAGCAGCATTTATTACTAATTGGCATATCGAACTGCAGGTTCCAAAGCAATCTAAGTGAAAACTCATTCCAAAAGAGCAGACTGAGTAGTAATTTTTGTTTAAATGTTAAAGTAATTATTTTGATGTTCTGATGGCAGGAACTTCAGACCTGTTCACCACAGAATGTTTTTTTTTTCAGTTAAAAACTATCTCACCTGGTGACTTACTGGTTAAATCTACAGTTCATAAGAAAAAGCTTATTCAGAAATATCATATTTACAATTTTTCCCAAAGCCATTTTTTTAAAATTTACAATTCTGTATAGAGGTAGTTTTAAGGAAAATAAAAACAAACAAAAAAGAAGTGTTTCCATGTAAAGACATAACATAGAAACTTAAACATAGCATTTTAGAAAATGTTTCTGTTATTGAAGTGTCAAAAGCTGTATGAAGCTCACCTGCTGCATGTATATGCCCCCACTAGGCTCATCATCACTTCAAAGACTTACTCTACTTCTCCCATCTCATTCTCTTCATTTCTAGCTTCACAGACAAACCTGAAATCACCTCATGCCACCACCACAATAATAGGATAGAACACAAAGAATGGCTTGGATTGCAAGAGACCTTAAAGATCATCTGGTTCCAAATCCTTTGCAATGGGCAGAAACATCTTTCACTAGACCAGGTTGCTCAGAATCCCATCCAACCTGGCCTTGAACACTTCCAGGGATGAGGCACTCACAGCTTCTCTGGACAACTATTCCAGTGCCTCGTAAAGTAAAGTACAGGTAGAGTACTTCTTTCCAACAAATAATATAAACCTACTCTCAGTCTGAAGCTATTCCCTCTTGTCCTGTCACTACATGTTCTTGTAAACAGTCTCTCTCAATTTCTCTTTTAGGCTCCCTTCAGGAACAGGAAGACAATGGTAATCCTTAAGCCCTCTCTTTCCCAGGCTGAACTTCTCTCAATCCTTCCTCATGAAGAAGTGCTCCATCCTTCTAATTATACTCATGGTCCTCTTCCAGACTTGCTCCATGCCTTTCCTGTGCTGGAGACCCCAGAGCTGGATGCACTGTTCCAGGTGGGGTCTCAGCAGAGCAGAGCAGAGGGAGAGAATTCCCACCATCCCTTCCCTTGTCCTGCTGCCCACGCTGCTTTGGGTGCAGCCCAGGACACATTTGGCTTTCTGGGCTGTGAGTGCTCATGGCTGGGTCATGTCCAGCCTCTCATCCAGCAGCATCCCAAGTCCTTCTGGGCAGGGCAACCTTTTCATAATACGCAGCCTATACTTGCCCTGACACAACTTCAGGCCGTTCCCTCAAGTCCTGTCACTGATCACCAGAGTGAAGGGATCAGTCCTGCCCCTTCATTTTCCTTTGTGAAGAAGCTGTAGGTTGTCATGAGGTCTCCCATCAGTGTCCTCTTAGCCAGGCTGTCACTGCTGATAGGGCTTTCCTTCCAGACTCTGCACTGTCTCCCTCAGATGCTCTCTCATAGCTTTATATCCTTCTTATATTGCACTGCTCAAAACTAAGAACCCAGGCTAGCGCCTGCTAACTGGGGCTGTGATGGACATGAGCAGCTTAAAGAAGTACTAAAGTATCTTAGACTGAAGGTGTCCCCTTTACATATATGAACCAAGAACTTTACCTCCTTCTGTCTTCTGCTATGTCAAAACATGGCTATTATTTTATATTTAATAATAATAACAACTTGATATGCCATGTGTTTAAAATAAAAGTTTGTCAAACTGGGGATGAACTTCCTGACAAAAACATGGGGAGTTCTCATACTAGTAGTTCTTAGCTCTAACAATGGTATGTGCACTTGTAAGAACATGAGGGTAAGATGAATGCCCTTTCAAAATCCTGTTTTTAGAAGAAAAATATAAAATCATTCCACCCTTATGTTGTGGTATTTCTCCACACTACCTGAAAAGACTGACATTTGGGGGGAAAAAAAGGAATTACTTCAGACATCAGTCTGTTCAGACAGATCGGATCATACTTGCTCACACTAGCTTCCCAATGGCCAATAAGCTGCAGAACCACTGGCTAGCTTCTAAGCCTGTAGAGTTGATCTGTTCCCAAACAGATAGAAAGGGGGGAAAAAGGCCTTTTCAAAGAGCTTCCAAATATAACTACAGCCAAGCAGAAGGATGATGACTTGGAGGTTATTTTTGATGTTTAGTTCACCCGCAGGAGAACCACAATTTCAAAGACAAAAGGCAAGGGATGCAGAGGGTAGGGAAGTTCTATACTGCAATGGAAAAAGTGTCTGAAGAAGAAGGTGACTAAGTTTTCCAGCAAACAAAACTGCAACTGGCTCCTTTTTCTACTGTTGCCTACTGTTCTCATTATTCCTCACACTGACCAGACACCTTAGGAGGGAAGCTTGTGCACTCCCTTCCTCCTAAGGTGTCCTTCCTTTGGTTCTTTGTTGTTCACTGCAACTCATCCATTAGACTGTATCTATGCAGACATGTCAGATCCTCTTGCACACTCACTGGTGCCCAAACTCCACCTGTAAATGAGGTTCCTAAGCAGCAGTATCTTACCAAGATGTTTCACTAAACAAAGTGCATAAAATTAACTGCTGGACTAATTTTACACTTAGATTTTTTTAATTCACTGCAGAGATATTTTAGTGTAGTATAACAGAAGATTGTACTTAGGAGCAAGAAGTATCTTCCACACCCTAAGAATGTCCCAGATAAAAGAGTGAATTCTGCCTACCAGTCACTTTATCTGATTTTTATTGCAAGACTTGTCCATGATAGTTCACATGCCACTCATCTTCATTTCAACAGGAGCTAGTAAGGGTGCATTTTTGTAAGCAATGGTAACTGAGAAAAAAGGTAATTCCAGTCTCCTCTTAAGCAAAGTGTAACTGATTCCAGTATAAGAATTTCTTCTATGTATATGTATATACACACATATATTTCCATATATATGTGTGTATATATATTCACTTACTTACCTATGTTACTTGGCCCTTGTTGGGGAGGGGAGGGAAAGGGAGGAAGGGGCATAGCACAAAATGCTGTCACACAGGTGAATAGTGAAAGAACTCCTAAATATATATTAATTTTTAAAAATAATAATATTAAAACCCTAATACAAGTTTTTGAAGCAAGCAGAGCCTCTACGTCTGATGTTGGCAGGCTATAAAAGCCTTTCACCTTAAGAATGCCCTAGAACATTTACAAGAAAGTTGTCTTTGCACAATAAGACAAGCAGATAACAGATAACGTCATATTATCATGTACTAGGAATGTTTATTAAACAATGCTTTGTTCTTCTGTTACAGAAATAAACAAGATAGAACTAGCTCAGGCTGCAGGACCATGGATTTCACTTGCTGCTGACATAGCAAACAGGCCTGAAATTAGGGAGTGAAAGATGTTCCAGGCCTGTGAAAATATATGTGATTTTGCATTGCGGAAGTGGGTTTTCACAAAAATTCTGGCCATTCTTTCAATCCAGTGCTGGCTCTTAGCTCTAAATTAATACTTCTTTGAAGAAGACTAACAGACACTTGGACTAAAACAGTGGTTTAAGAGCATGGGAAATAGTATAGACAATTATATGAACTATTTTGATTCTTTCGGAAGTGAAACTCAGACATACCCAACTCACAATCCCAGACTGGTATTGGGAAATTACTCTCAGCAGAAGGAAAGAAAACAACTGAGGGCCTCAACCTCTCACACAGCACAGCACCTCTAACACATCATTTTCCTTTACAATCAACCTTCTTGACATATTTCTTCTATGTACTGACATACAAAGTTTTTGTTACAGCAATCTAAGGGCTGACACATTACCTTGGACAACTTGTACAAACTTTATTTAACCTAAGTCTCTTATATAGCTATTATCCATGGCTAAATGTAGCAGAACACGTGTGTACACATGCATATTTATAAAAATGCATATATATAAACACGTTCAAGCACATATGGGATGAACATACTCTAGAAAGACAATGCAGAACTCAGTAAGAGTTGAGATAAAAACTGAAGACAAATCTATGAAGCAGAATATACTGCAAAAATTGCTATAGTTTTCTGCCCTGCGAACAGAATGGTCAAAATCAAAGCAGTCACCATGAGCCACACAGTACCCTGCTGAATTATTTTATTTTATTTTAGTATGGTCTCTCTCCATCCCCACTTTTGCATCAGAACTGACACTAGTCTAAGTATTCCACCTAAATATCTTTTTTAGAATAATTAAATTCTTCTATTAGGATGCCAAATTAAATTAAACAATAGTATTTCATCATCTTTGGGGAAAAAAACCCCAACTTTCTAATTTATCAAAAGTAATTAAGAATTATACTACCACTTTATTATAGTATATATAAGTACCAAATTGATGGGCCATGCACTTTGAATCATGTTTCACTGAAACTGCACTTTTCACTGATGTGTAAAGAAGTTTTATATTATTTCAAGATTGATTCAGTTAAGAAACAATTAATTTCTTAAGTCCAGAGCAGCTTAATTGAAATATTATTTTTAAAAAAAGGAACTGTTAAAAAGGTTCCCTACTAAATCCCTTCCCTTTACTAAATACCAACCAAGAAGCAGGTGAGATGTAAACAATGTAATTTCTTGACTGACTCATATGATAATGATTTTCTGGACTACAGTTATCCAGGGAGTTCTAAGTGCAAATATAAGTATTTTCTAGACAGAGAAGTAACAATATCATTGAGTTATAGAAATTAATTTTATTTATCAAAAAACTTTGAAGAAGGAGAAACCTTTTTCTATTGCAAACCAGTATCTTTAGAAAACTCAGTGTCGTCTTGACCAACGTATGACCAACCCCATCCCCAATTTTCCAACTGCCTTTCAACTTCAGATATTTAGTTCCCAGTTCTATCAATCGTACATAGCTAGTCTCAAGTTCAGAGTTAGTTTAATCACACACACAGAGGAAATCTGTCAAGGAAATATTTTGGTTCCATTGAAATAATCCATGTAATTAATGTTTCTTTCATATATTTTTGCCCTTACAAACAATCACACTTTTGTGTCTTTCATTGTCAGTCTTGGGACTTGCACTTACAAAGTTGCTATTGCTCACAGAGATTCCCCACCACCTCCCCCACTTCCCAATCTTCTGCTACTCTGGTAGGGGAAAACAATAATGGTTAAAAAAAATTTACAGAATCAGAACTGAATAAGCAAAAAAATTGTATCAGTGCTGGTTATCAACTTTACTCAATAACTTAAATACAACTTCACTAATAACTAGTTCAGAAGAATCCTCTGTGATAAACTCCATGAGCTTTTTAAACTTTTACTCAAATATCTCAGATCTGACATGAACAAAGAAAAGAAAGGATGTCTTCCACTGTGGACAAGTACTTAAAAAATAAAAATAATTCAGTATCAGGGGAAGAGCATAAAGAATAAACAAATAAATTCTGTCATCTGAGGGCCAGGTTCTCATTGATTTAGTGTGCCATACGTTACTATCACCTGCCCTCAGACACAACAGGCATGCTTCTTATGGTATCTTGATGCTTATGAGCCCTTTTCTGCCCATAAATAAAAGATGGGCTAAAAACTTTATCACTGTTCTCTCCAAGGAAGCTCATGCTCCACTTTACGCTTCAAATCCTAAAAAAATAAAAATGTAAGAAAAACAAACCTGCCTCCTATTAGAACAAATATCTGAAATACCTCCTTAAAACATAATTGCACATATTCAAAAAGGTGTATATAATTCAGTGGATACAGGAAGTTTTCTACTAATTTTGCTTCAAATTTTTCAGCTTTTAAGAGACGAATCTTGGTATTTTTAGCTTAAAACTGTTATATTTTAAAATACTTCACTTTAAAGATTCACTGCTGTCTATGAGAAAATATCCTGAAGCATACTGTATCAAAAAAAAAACAAAAACCCCCAGAACAAGTTCCCCTGTTGGAGAAGGACAACTTGTCCCTCCTGTACACTCCATAACCCTGAAATATCAACTCCTGTGTGCTCAGCCACAAAAACTGGAAGCATATTAGTTTGACATGTTTGGGAGTTTTTTCCATTTCTAAAACACAATTCAATAGTATTTCTGCTTATTAATGCTTATATCAGAATTTCAGACTGGAAAGAACTATGGTCATTTTTTTTCTTGGACTTTTCTAAAGGTTGAGTCCATTGTTGCTTCCCAAAAAAGCAGAAATTAGCTTCAGCACCTTTCTCTTCTTAATCCTTCTGAGCAGTCTCGTTAACTTAACACAGCATTATAGAATCAGTAACAACAACAAAAACAGCCCTGAAGCAGTCGAGGACATTTCTGTAAGCCATTTTAAACCTGAGGAAAAGGAACCCATTAATAACTTCTCAGGGAAAAGGATAATGAAAGGAAGATGAATGCAGCTATAGGAAATACTGTTATTACAATTATGTCAAGGAAACATTGTTACACTATACTTATATGAAAACAGCTCCTCCAAAAGAGAGACCACAGTAATGAATATCAAAAACTACAGTTCCCAACCATTCCATTCTCCTCAAGAAGAGATTCCTACTCTTCTTATCCACTGGGGACCTCCAAAACTTTACATAAGTTTGGCTGTAAGGTAGAAAGTGATTCTAGTGACACAAATGACTCAAACTATTTTCTTCAAAAAAGAATGTCATCAAAATGGCAAACTTATGACAACCTACCTTGAAACCTTACTAGTATTTGCATGTAAAGCAACCTTCTTGTCCCTTACTAAAAGGCTTCCCACCACAGGTGGGACATTTCTGGATATGTTAAATTAGAGAGTTTGGCACAATTTGGTATCTGAAGTCCCAACCGCTGTAGTTTAAGACATCTTCCAACAGGAACTTATTTATAGGAAGCAAGGACATGCCCGGACAACAGTGCAGACAGGCTCAGAAGAGCCAGCCTAACCCTGGGAAACCACCTCAGCTCCACTGCCCCAGAGCGAAGCCACAAGTAGCCAGCATACAGCAAAGGGGACAGCACACAGCAAGTTTGCATTCCTGCATTTCCATCTATCATTCCCTTATCAAACTGGAGAGCACACCAGGCTGGAGCCAGGGACAGCCATAAAAGTTGAGGCTAAAAATACCCCAGCGTGGTGCCCTGGGAAACTTCGCTGCGTCTGATTTCACTCCTCCTAAGCCCCACGCGGAAGGAGGGTGGGAATAGGAGCACAACAGAAGTCTGTTTACAAAACAAACGCAAAAGGAAGGAAAACGCACGCTAATAAAGACTCTGGCCTTTACAACGTACTCAAATATTTTCTCTCTACTCGAAGAGCAAACATCGACAGGAGTTCAAAAAGGCTTTGAAAACCGCAACACTAGGGCTGGGTATTCCAAGGTCTTCCTCAGCTGTGTCCAGGAGAGGATTGCAGCCACCTTCCTGACAGCAGGGCAGCGCTGAAACTCCCTTCCAGAGGGAGCCGCACGTCCCGGCTGCCGTTTATGTAATCTTTTATCACCGCCACCACATCCCCGCGTCCCCGGACCGCCGCTGCCTGCACGTGCCCGGCTCCGCGCCCGCCCAGCCCGCCGCCGGCATCGGGGCCGCCGCTCGGACAAGTTCTGCGCGTCTCCGCCCACGCCGGGCCGGGGACCCGCGGGCCCCTCGGGCGGTGCCGCCGCCGCCGGACGGCGCTACCGAGGCGAGCCCCGCGCCCGGGGCCGCCCGCGGCCGCCGCGCCTGACGCAGCCGCTTTCGGCGCCGGGCCCTGCAGAGGCGCCGCGGCCGCGGCGGGGGACGCTTACCGTGAAGGGCTGGTCATGCAGGCTGCCCACGGAGAAGCAGCTGTCCCCGGGGTTCACGGCGCCCGTCAGCACCTGGTGCAGGTTCATGGTGGAGGGCGCGGCCGCTCAGCCACCACCTCTCGTCCCCCCGCGCCCGGCGGCGGCGGAGGCGGCGCTTCCCGGGGGCGGAGCGGGCGCCGCGCATGCCTGGCCCCGCCGCCGTCCCTGGGGCGGGGTGAGGGTTCCGTCCGCTCCGTGGGGGACTCGACTTTCCTGTTAAAATAACCTGACTTTCCTATCAAAACAGAGCTGGAAAAGCCTGCCGCCACGCCGGAGCCAGGCTGTGGTGACGGAGCGGACTCGAAACCTGCAGAGCCGCTGCGCCTCCCGCCTGTCGGGGCCGACAGTGGTGACCCCAAGCTCAGCCCCTCAGAAGGACAGGGACTCAGCGGCAGCCCTCTACCGGGCAATGACGAGAGGAAGCAGGTGGTAACAGAAAGCTTGGGTCCCCGAGGCTTGAGATGCAAAACGTTTTTTCTTTGACCTCAGATTGTCTTGTAGGCAGCAGGGCTTTTCCTGATAAAATGAAGGAAAATGGAGCCGTCTAGGACAGGCACTGCAGCTCACCAGCGGGGTTGGTGCGGGCCGGTTTGGCCCGACGAGAGCAGGCAAGGTCAAGTCAGGCCCGAGCTCAGCAGGCAGCGCCCTCCGGCTCTCCGGGCCCGTCCGACCACGGCATCTCAGCATTTCAATGCCCCTTCACCACCAGAGGTACGGGGAGTTGAGGTGTCACCCAGCTGTGAGGCAGCGTGGTCATTCTCTCTGCTACACTGCAAGAACTTTAGAACATTTCTGTCCACAGTAACTAGTTTTTACTCTTCCGTCAATTTCTCCTAACTTCAGCATTACAAGTGTTTTCTCTCGTAAATTACAGGTCCCACATCAATTTCCATTCTTACATTATTCCTGAATCAAGTATTAGATCCTCTTTCTGCCCACTAGCTCTTCCAAGAAAGTATGCCAAATGAAAATTATTTGATGGTGTTAAGCATAACTTTGTGTACCACATCCCAGGATACTTACAAGGTGATACTGTGTATCTGTAGATAGCAACACATAAGTTTCCAGTCTCTGCACAACCAAGGTCAATCTCATATACTTTAAGGCACTGTGTGTTACACGTCATTTTAGTAAATATAAGCCTTGCATCCTTTGAAAAGCAGATTGGCAACCATGTCACCATAACGCAATTTGCTGACGATAATTCGTGCATATAAATATTTCTCTTATTTTTAAAGTCTCCTGGTATGAGAAAAAAATCATGAGGTTTGGCACTCTGTGTGTATAGATGTTCCTCCAAAGAAGGTGATAAACTCCTATAACCCTAATCACTTTTGTTCAGCAAAAGATCAAAAAGCTTGTCAAAGTATCCTGTCAATGAATCTTACTCATCAATCATTCTTACTTATGCAAGGACTGCTGGTTACTGATAAATGATCTTAATTCTCTTGCCAGCTGCAAAAATCTCAAACATCAACCTTAGTGAATTTTTAAGGTAACAAAAATTCTGTTCATTGGGTTCTAGGTAAGAATGTGAATCACTGAAAACAGTAAGAGACCCTCATTAGCAATTTTCAGTACAACCAGCTACTTCTGGCCTCACACTGTGAGTTGCTCTGACTTTGCTTGCAGCCAGCTGGGACTTCTACAAGGACTGAGCTGGAATATGCTGGACAAAAGAGGTCAGAGGTGCTGAAGATCCATATTGCTTCTTCAAGCCTTATTCAATCCGCAGGTGTAAAGGTCACAGGATTTGAAGTGTAACAAAAGAAAGAGCAGACTAAGAGTAGACAGCCATGCCAGACCCCTGTCTGAGGAAGGTGAAAAAATCAGGAAGGCAGGGAAACTCAGGACACCGACAAAAATAATGAAAGAAGGAGTTTTACTCTGCAGTTGATAACTGCTTTTTAAATCTATATCTATTTACAACACAGTATGGCATTTATAACTGCAACACCCTGACATGCTGATATGCTATGAAAATACAGAACTTCTCATTTCCTTTCTAAGTAAATTTGACCTTTGTCACTACTCAGATTAGTATGTTTGGCTTACTTTACAAAAGAAAGGACATTAACTTGTGTTCTCTCCACTGTAGATAGAGTGAGAGCCTATGTAATGACCTGTCAGGTAAATAAATCCATATCAGGGCTCCCATCCCCACAGGAATGGGGTACTACCTTCCTCCTCCCACATTTGCTGTCAGCAACACGCAGTAGTGCAGGAGCTTTCACACCTCACCTCACTGCTGATCCCTGACAGTGCTGCTGTGCTGCTTCCACTTCTCAGCCTGGGGAATGGCAAGAACAGCCACCAGCCATGTGTCCTGCGGTTTGACTGATGCCCCTTCTCACTTCTAACAGCTGTGAATTCAGGTGCAGATAAATTATATACTGTATATTTTATTATACCATCAAAATGAATGCATTGTAGGACACTTAAAAAGAAAATTAAAAAGAAAATGTAGGCATTTAAAAAGAAAAACTGTAAATGGTTTAATACAATTAAAGGTATATATATATACATTGTCCTGTTGACAAAAACGTGTAAGTTGGTTTAGCTCAGAATTTTAAAACTTCGCAGTTTCTCAAAGGTAAAAAACAAATAGCTAAGAGCTACAACAACAGGCTTTTCATGTTGCTTTTGTTCATTTTGCATATTTCCTGAACATCTCAGTAGACACTTTTTCTTCTTTTAAGAAGATCTTTGGTTTGCCTTTCACTCAGAAGAATTAAAAAACCAGAATAGGCATTGAGTTTAACCTACAGTATTATAAAGTACCATTATAAACTCCTTTTCATTGTTTTTCCCCTTAACGTCAGTAAATCTTCTTTATTTGAGTGTTTCAGGAGCTGCAGTTCTTCTCACAATCTGATGACTCCTGTCATTCCCAATTGCTAATGATTATGGTCACTCAGTCCTTTAGTTTTTTTTTTTAAAGGGGTACTGTAACAAATAGTATCTGTATCAGAAGATCAGGAAGGTCAGAAACGAAAAACCTTGATTTCCCAGTATTTTAACATACAGTGGCTGTGGCTGTTCTGAAAACCTGACAGAATTGCAGTGTTTGTGCATATACAAAAGGCCTTGAAGTGAACAATTTGCTGGTTTTTGATTATTAAGAAAAGCATTAGTTTTTTAATAACAATGAGGCCCTTAAATGCTCCATAAAGCAATACCAAATATATGCATACATGCTTTTCATTAGTAAATTCTGCAAATGTTTTTCTGACAGTATCCAAGGAAAGTCTAAATGAGAATTTTAAATCCTACCCCCACAAGTCTCTTCTAAATTCATAATTGCACATCTGCACAGCAAATCTGCACTGACAATATTCTTCAGTGTAATGCAGTACAAAATTGATATATATATGCAAATTTTTTTCTTGCAGAATTACAATGACATACTTTGTGTTCTTTCTGTACAAGAAACATCCATGAGTCACTCATTAACAGCAGTGAGGCTGCTTATGTCAATGATATACAGGCAGTTTTGAAAGAAGCTGGCATTTTAAGTGGCATGTTTAGAGTTTGTGTATGGTGCTAGAAAATATTGTATTCTTCCTGTATTTCTTAATAATTAGCTACAGGAAGGTAAGATACTTTTTTACATTTTTATTTTACCTTTCATGTTAAAAAACCAATGCAGCCGGGAGTAACTGTCCCACCTCATACATTGTTTGACCTTGTCTTTGCTGCCTTTGATCTTTCTGCATGGTTTCTTTGGTTTGTGAATACACAAGACAAAAATCCGACCTTAGTGAGGTTAAGACTGAAAAGCCCTTACTGATCTCCTCAAGATCTGGTGTTCTTTTTTTGTGATCACACTGGGAATTGCTTGAAGAACTACTTGATTGTCCTTCTTGAGTTTCTGTGACTTTTAACAGTATAAAGAGTAAATACACACCACAGAATTTTGGGAAAATATGAAATGCATAAATATATAAATCTTGGCATTTAGTAGTGAGATTCTAAACAGATGACCATTTTGTGAAACCTTTCTTTCCAAAAAGCTTGCTTTAATCATGTCTTCAGTACCCTGAGTTTCATTATTTGTAGCCTGAAGGCTAGAGTGATATTTGGTAGTTTTTTGGTACAGTTTTCATTTGGTGAAAGACATTTTGTGACATCTAATGTTGCTGTCACATCTGTACAGTGTAGTATATTGCCTTTCACTTCAGTGATGTGATATAACCTTTTACTTGGTGAGGGAGATATATACTGACTGGTATCCTTTTTTACAAGATATTTACATCTTTACAAGTAAAGATGTTTTCATTTATTAAGTGCAGATTTTATTTGGCTTTTGGTGATACTTTGGTTCCAGCTGGGACTATTGTAACTAGTTGATTCTAAGGTAAAAGTCAACAATTATGAAATCCTTCAGGCTTGCAAATTAACAGTTAACAATTAACAGATTTTTAGGATTTCCATTCATATACAGAGTTTTACATTCATTTCACATAACTGAGACTAAAGCTACTTTTGAAGAACGTCATGAAAGAGCTGCTGGATAATACATTAACTGTCCACTTATTCCCCATGTATTTATAAAATATTTTGTGATCCCTGACAGCTGAGAATGCTGAGCTGGACTTTGTCTCTTGAGTGAGAGTGGTGGAGGCCCTGGTAGGTCCACCCATCACTTTCCAGCAGGCTGCTCTCAGGATACAGATCTGCAGCACAGCAGAGCTGGGAGAGCCAGGAGGGCTGCTCTGGCATGGAGCTGCTGTGCAAAATATCCACTGGTGGATTCCACAGTGCATGGTTGAGAGTGATCTTGTTCAGCATGTAGAATCCTGTCCTACTCCAAATGCTAAATGGTGATGATTTCCAGATGCATCAGTCAGTTTTCACATGTCATCAGTCTCATGTGCACAGGGTACTTTTTGGGTGACAGTGCAGTAGTCAGTATCCCAGAAATGACGGAGCCTGGCTTGCTCCACTGATACAAAGATGCTCCCTGACTGGTCAGTTCTTTGTATAGACCTGGGAAGATCCATGTGGCCTTGGAGAAGTTCTGCTGACAGCTCACCTGCTGACACTGAACTCTGATGAGGCTGCTGATGTATAGCCTGTTACTTGAAATTCACAAGTTGAAATAGTCATTATGCAATATTATCTACCAGAATGTATTTGTCCTTTTTATGTAAATTCTGAATTATTCAGTAAGTCTATTTCTTTTTTATAAACTGTGAATTTCATGTTGAGCATAATAACAAATACTATCTTTTTAGTTTACTCTGAAATGTCAAGTTATATGTAAATAAATATGTAGACTCCATATTCACATAATGAATTGTCATACTGCCAGTCTGTTCCAGCAAAGAATATTCTTTTATAAGTTTTGAACTCGCTAGGGTATTTCAGATGGCGTATGATTTCCATATCAAGCTTTAAAGGGTGAAGCCCTTAATACATGTCCGTAAGAAACTCACCTGAGGTACAGTGCAATCACTTTACTTTTCCTTTCATATTTATATCAAGACCTTGGATGTGTGTATTTCCAAATTCAATATCAGCACATCTCCAGAAATCTATTGCATACAGACATTCATATTTATGTCTTTAAAATGGCTTGAGGCACTCAAGGGNGGGAGAAGTGATTTTATGCTATTATTTGAATCTGGTACCTCTTTAAGGTTGTTAATGACTAGGTTTTAACCTCTTAGGAGAATGATTGAGCATTTGACAGAAGATTGGCTTTTCTTTATACCTGTGCACAAACTTAAGCAGATGGCCATTCAGGTATTGGGAAAGAAAAACACAAAACACAAAAGCCCATTGTTCCTTCCAGTTGCAGTGGAACTAACAATTTTATTCTCAAATGCATACACCCCTCCTTATCTCACAGCCATTTTGTGAGGTGGCCCTGTATTTTGTTCTTTTGCCAGCAGTTTTCATGGTATTACAATTTACAAGTCGTTTATTTTTCTGGTTGCTACATTTCATTAACATAGTTCACATTCATACCTACAAATGCAGGGTTTCTGAGCTGTCAGGCATAGTTACATTTACAATATTAATACTACCTTTTTCATACTGTTTTTATTCCACAAGTAGGGAAGAGAAAGCGCAATCAAATGAAGGAGTGTTCATCTATGTGTTAATGCACATTCATTCCACCATTCAAAGGCATATTCATAATGCTATAGAAACATAAAATTTAACAAAGGTGCTGAGACAAATGAAATGTTTCAGCCTGATGGTAGATTCTCTGTTGACTGCTATATGCTGAGTAGAAAATGGCGTTCCAGTTAATGATTTTCAGTGGAACAAACCACACACTTGAAAAAGCTATTAAAATTGCGTTTTTTCTCATCACTTGAATGCCTGTATGCCATCTATTTTTCTTTATAAGTTTGTGTTTTTATAGGAGGGAATGGTCTTGAGACATCCGCCATTTTATAAACAAAAAAAATCGTAAGATTTTTTAACATAGTTGTGAACAGGATATAAAATTTACACATGCACATTTTAAAACATATTAAAGGGTGCTGGTAGTTCCAGCAGGTCGTACCAGACTTCATCTGTTCTGCAATTAAAGAAAATAACTTTTTACCAGATCAAAAAAAAAAAAAAAAAGGAACACACAATTTTCTTTGCTTTAAGATTTTTAAGAGTGTAAAGTGTCACTGTGTTTTATGAACACTATGACTTTCCTGAAGACTTTCCTCAAACAGCATGTGAATTTGTGGTGTACACTGTTTAATCTGCCTAAGAGCGATATTGCTTTCTCGTGATTCTTCTTCCACCACATATTGTACACTCCACCTCAATGGACTGATTTTATTTACTGCTGAGTCGATATTTACCACTTTGGTACTGCCTGCAGTAGTTTTAATCCCTGTCTGAACAACTGAATGGTGCCAGGAGCTTTTTTAAAGCTTTAGGCCTTAATCCTGTCACATTCATTGAGTTTCTAGTGAAAGTTAAGGATGCCCAACACCCCAGACTACTAGAAGGCCTTGGTTATTATTGTTTATTACTTGTATTGCAGTAGCCCTGGAGGACTTGATTAAGCAATGGGGAAATACTGTGAGGCAGGGAGTATATAAAACCTAGAAGGTGCGTTTTTTTCCACAGTGTTTTTCTAACCCAATGGAACAAGTAGTAGGATTTTTTTCCCCTGCATGTGTGAACAGAAGGGATCCAGTTGTATCGGAAGTATACACCTGAGAAGGAACCAAATGTAATAGGAAATATTAGAGAAATGACATAACAGTCATCAAGAAGCTGATGTCCTCTGCTTTGATACACCAAATCATTTTGTAAATAGAGACTCCAGACAAGCCTGTTTCAGTCTTTCTTCTGCGAATCAGTTTATGGCTTCATAAACAGTTTATTCTGACAAGTTTCCAGCAGTGATTTAAAATTACAAAATCTGCTTGAACCATACAGATATTAAAATACCAACACGGCAAATGAAAAACACCTGTGCAAGTCTTTCTTCTGTAAATATAGGCAGCTTGCATGTAAAAAATTGTAACACCTTGGAGTAGACTGTCAGCTGTGTTGTAAAGACACTGTCCTTAAACACATTTTTGAAGAAGAGAAATAAATTTATCTGCTGCAATTCCAGTATCTTATTTTTATGTTAACTACAGAATTTCCACAGAAAAGACCACTGTGACTCAGTAGCTCTGCTAAATAAACAGTAGTGCTCTAATTAATCTAACATCTACAAGGAATTGTTGCTTGTACTTAATATCAAGTATATTATCTCTATCTTTTCTGGAGGACTTTGCGAAGAAAAAACGTAGCAAATACAGTCACATGGTAAAATAGAACCATGGTATGTATTCTGGTTTGCATTTCCATCTTATTCTATCTTCTTTCTAAATAAAAATAGAAAGCCCCAGTCTTGCCACAGGAAGAGAGAGAAATAAAATTGATAGCAATCCTGTGTGATCTATAATTAGATCCTGTGTTGAAATATACTAGTCCAGAGAGGAAAATAATTAAACAGATAACTAAATAGTCAGCACTAGAAAGCCTAAAACTGGCAGTTCAAGCTAGGAAATTGCTTCCTGCTCTTGAGGTCCACATAAACATTGACCAGTCCTTTCTACCTCATTGCAAGTCTCTGTTTCCAAATGTGTGCATCCATCTGTGTGGTTTTTTGTATAAGAGAAAAAGACCATGAATCACCACCAGTGCATGCCATTTGGCATGTTTTCAGCATGCATAGCCATCAGCAATGATTATTTGAAATATGAAGAGATATGAATGTTTAATTATGTCATCACTAGATGATTCAAATAACAACACATGAACCTTTGGGTTCTAAGAATTCACAGTACTTTCATATTACACAAGAAATACTATATAACATAAAATGTATTTTTGGCCAAGATTCAGCACTACAATTTTTGCATTAACACCTTGTGACTATTTCACAAAGCAGTATTTAATTATTTTAATGTGCTATATAGTAAGCAACAGAAAATACAAAACAAAATATGAAAACTGTTAAAATCAACCTTTTGGGTTTTATCATAGATAAAATGTACTGTGGCAAAGGTAATTTTCTATTGAATGATTGATGTACATATAAATAAAAATAACTGTTCTGAGTAAAGTTCCAGTGAGTGTTATGTCTTTGTTTCTGTACTGCTTGTGCAGTTTTAAAACTGTCATCTTCAATAACTTATAAAAATGTAAGGAAAAGCAGGCCACAAACTTAAAGCATTAAAATCCCTAAGAACTCTTTAACAAAGGATATGAATGTTTCTCAGGGAAAAAAACCCCAACAAATGAATTGTTCGCTTTTAATTATCCGTGACTTCCGTGTTAATTCTAAACTTGTTTTAGTTCTGAATTTTAATTTATGGTCCTCCAACTTCAATGCT
This sequence comes from Cyanoderma ruficeps, assembly GCA_008694505.1. Lineage (NCBI taxonomy): Eukaryota > Metazoa > Chordata > Aves > Passeriformes > Timaliidae > Cyanoderma > Cyanoderma ruficeps. Next base: position 71,080 of record VZDJ01000100.1, on the reverse strand, counting down.
ATCAGAGCATTTTTTTTATGAAGTTACATTTCACAAGGACCATAAAAGCGTTTTAAATTTGGGAAATGGTAATTGTTATAAGGCCACTTTGCATAATATTGTACTAAATACAATAATTGCATTTGAAGAAATTTAAAGTTTCATAAAAAAAGGACAAATGAGTAGATTTGCTGCACAATTTTATATTGCCCACTAGTCCAACCACAGGAAAGAGAATGCCAAGTAAAGCATAATGCAAATCATTAACTAAATGTATCAGCTGTCAGTTTTATCATATTTGGAGAAATCTAAAAAGAAAAATAACTACAAATAGATTCATTCATTCCTAAGACAAGTGATCTAATTTTAGCCAAGTGTGCATTTTATTCACTGATGACAAGAACTGGGAGATGGATTTGGAAATTTTCCAAACCCTTTTATAGATTCTAAGCATACAAAAAATAAGAACATGATCATCTTTTATGTAAATCAGAAAAGTGATGTCTGATTTGGTGTGTGAAACTGATGGATACAGAAGTACATAAATATTAGCGGAACATTTTATCCCTCAATATATCTGGGCACTTGCCAGTGGAGTGTTTTGAGAAGCTCACTAGTGCCCTCTGAGGATGTTATTTGGTTGCCTGTTCATTGCAAATATTTGGCAAAAGCCCCCCTAAGACCCTCTCCCAAGACAGAGCAGACAGGACTAAATTAACCAAGCAGAGATGGAAGTATGTTCCTTCTCATTCATTACCACTGTTAATATATGAGCCCTTGACCTAAGATGCTTGGGACACTAAATTTATTCACAGTGCCCTTATTAGGATCTAAATTTTTACAAATCTACCTTCTAGTGCTTTTTTGATAGGTGCCACTGCAGCAGCAGGCAGCTACATAACCTGCCTGTCATGTCTGTTCAGGCTCATGTGCAGCTTCCATTGCTGCTTCCTTCAATCTCTTTACAAATGTGCCATGGACACAGGAGAAATCTGGTGGTCTGGTAGGTTGTTACGAACCAGATTATTTTACAGTTAGCTGCTCTCCATTAAAAGATGCCTTTTAACACTTCCTTACCTCTACATAAAGGAGTCCAATGCACATGCTGAGCACCTGAAGGTTGTATAAATTCATGTCCGCAGTAATGTCATTGCTCATCCATACACTTCTCTGATTTTGCAGTGCACGCATCACGCAACAAAATTTCTATTGTGCTGCAGTTAACAAGCTGTGTGCAAATCAAGGTAATCTGAGGATAAACCTTTACAAGCTTCCTATAGATTCATCACCTTTGTTCATATCAGCACACACTTCTTCACATAGAGGCTGTTTTCATAATCTTACATTTGAGAAGGACACATGAAATTGACACACACTGCTACTTTTTCTCTGCTTCATAGTTTTGGGTGGCACCACCATAATACAGACCCCTGCTCCACATGATCAAACAGATACACAGCAGAAAAATCAGTGTCAGATGCAGCTCAAGCTACAGAAAATTCTGAAATGTGCAACTTTGTGTAATATAGTGCAGCCAAAACCCATATTAATTGCAGTATTTATGTTTTTTGGCTGCTAGGTGGCTTTTCTTTCAGCATTGAATAGACACAGTGCTGCTGATTTTGTTGTTTTGGTTTTTCTTTTCATGAGGATGTCACCTTAGCTGGCCTGAACCTGCATGAGATTAATTCCTTCCAGCCTATTTCCCACTCTTCACTGAAGTGAATGCTGATTTTTTTACCATTCTCAGTAGGCAGATCACTGAGCCATCTTTTTGTATTATCTCACAGAAGTTCTTATATAGTCTGCAGTGTTGCAACATGGGACTTCAAATTCCTCCGTGCTTCAGATCATACTTGTATGGGAAATGATAGGCTGTGATTATTTTAGGCCTGTTCAGCAAGGTACTTTGAAATCTTCAAATACAAGTCATGCTGGTTTCAGCAGTTAAACCATGACAGAAGTCTATATATGCACAGAATTTATACTATTACAAAAATAAGGCTTTCTATATTATTTTATACATTGGACTTTATTATTTTTCCCCACTGAATTTTCAATCTTTACAAGAGAAATATGGGGATCGTTCAAGTTTCTTGAGGAAGCCCATAGCGGAACTCACAGTTCAAATGGGACTGTGCACTTGACCGCAGATGGGAGAGACTCTCTGGACATGAGAGCCCAGGGAGGATAGGCCGCGGGCTCCCGGTGCTGCCTGCCATGGCTTGTGCTCCAGGGCTGCTTCAGCCTGGGCAAGGAGGGCCCTTGGGAGCACCTAAGACCAACTTCCAGTGCCCATGAGGGACTGTCAGAAGCAGGGATCTTCTCAGTGGGGCAAAGTGGGTAGGCAGGTGAGAGGCAGGAGAGGCTGGGACTGGCCATCTGGAAACCTTTCCTTAGGAGGACAGGTGAGCATTGCAGGATCTGTTCCCCCTGAGCAGGCTGGTCTGCCCCATGCCTGACACTGCTCAGAGCAATGTCTGGCACTAAACACCTCCTGAGCTCTCTCCTCATCTGGATCCCGTGGCACCATGGTCCTTTGAACCTAGTTGGTGTTCACTCCTAACAATGGTGACCTATCCTTGACATGAAAAGAAAAATATTTAACTTTGCATTTTTATATTACAATTTTTATATTACAAATCTGGCAAGCATTTTCAATATTAACCAACTTAAGAGTGCTGAAAAACCCTTCCAAGAGTGTGTTTGATGGAACAGATCCCTAAGAGGCACTTCTTAATCCCTTCTGCTCACTGCAGTTACTGACTTCTTTTTCCATGTGAGAGCTGGTAGTAACAAATTTCTACCCTTGTTGCACTTACTGTTAACTTTGCTGTTGCATGTTCTTCCTTCATATTGCCCATGACGGATAATGAAGATATGGCAGTTTTTTCCTGAAAGACTGTAATTTAAAAGCTCTGTTTCACAGGGATATGAGTAATTCCTCTGTAACAATATCACAATATCACATGCTGTGATATTGTGTAATTAAATTTCATCTCAATGTTTTGAATTAATGTGGCTCAATTATGGTTTTTTTGCTGTCTTTTTAAAAGTAATCTTTCTGGCTACTGTTTGATGTTAATTAACAGCTCTGCTGGGAATGGTCTTTATTTTAAGGCACAGTTCAGCATAGCCAAGCTGTGATCCTTTGTCAAAGACTAAACTAAAAGGAAAACCTGTTTGCTCTTTTATTACTGCACTTCCCAGTAAACAGTATAGTGGATAGCATCTGGGAATGTATGTTTCTCAATTAACTCTTCAAACCTCCACTTTTTTTTAATATCCTGACCAACTACGATGAGCTGTTATTAGACACATCTATTATAATATTTCATCTATGACAAATGCAGATTTTACGGTATGCTGTGACATGATTCAATATTAGAGTTTCTGCTAATGTGATTTCATCCTAATGACACAATATCATAACGTCATCTTTGCTGGAATGTACACACTTCAGGGTTTGGCTTCCATATGTCCAGAACTGCATTTGTCCACTTTACTAATTTTTACAGGTTTCATACTTCATGTATTTTTCTTCTCCCTTTTACAATTGGTTATACCATGTGACCTCCACATATTTTTATGAAGGCTGCTGTAATACTTGCACTGACATAATTTTCGTACCTTGAGTAGTAAGTGATCAGTGATATGTATCTCTGAATTGAGCTGGTAATAAGAAGCTCAGTGTGTACTTTCCTCGCTGCTTACTGGGATGGACTTAAAGAGTTTCTGCAATGTCTTATCTTTTGCTGCAAATTTATTCCTCATTCTTGATGAGACTGGACAATCTAGGGAAATTACTTGGGTGTAAGTAATCCTATAATTTTCAAATACAATTGTGAAATACTTTAAAAAGAATTCATGTTATCAGATGCCTCATCAATTTTTATTTCCAAGTTTGTATCCTATTATTGAATCCAGTGGGGGAAAAAGACCCAGTGACTGTAATTTGGAAGGTATACCCACTTATTCCATCTTTCCAAAGGATACTGTGAATTTCTAATTTGCTTCTGTCATGAAGAATATCTCAAAAGGAATCTCATGTATTTGATTATGCCCAAGCAACACAGTGTATTATTTTAGTTGTTGTATCTTTTCTCTCTAACATTTTATTTCTAGCCAATTTCTTTATTTCAGCTAAGACATCCAGAAAGCTTAATACCTGTTGGTCTCTATCCTTTACCAGTCTTTTCCACACTGAATTCTTGATTTCAATTACAGTATAATATCCAGCATGTATAATATAAATATGAATACAGTGCAGTGTGCTTGAATAATTATTTTAAATTCAGTTTTAAAAGAATTTAAAATTCTCCTTCTTGCTGTGGTCTGGTGTGAAATCTGCATTTTTTTCAAAAGAAATTTTCCTAGGAAGGTAGTTATCCTTATGTCCTACTTACTGTCTATAAAATCTCATGATTGCATTCTCATCTCAGTTTGTTAAAAATTCCAACAATATTCAAGGAAATTGATAGCTTCTATGAGTCTCCTTTCTCCTTGGATCCAGCTTGTTAAAAACTTTTTCCCCACAATTTTGCAGCATTTTAAGTTTCAAGCCTTCTAATTCACACAATTAGGGTTGTAATAGACCTTCAGAGATCTTCCAGTCCAACCTCCACAAATTTCATTACTTTTCATCCCAAAAGTCAAAGAATCATCAGGTTGGAGAAAAATTTGGAGATCATCAAGTCCAACCCATGACCTAACTATCAGGTCTTAGTCTTGGAAAGAAAATGATGCCAGCAGGTCCTTTGGGATTCACTGCTCCCACTGATATCAAAGCTGGCTCTGATTCTCCAGAGAACAGGCTCATTCCTGAAGTGTCTGTCCAACACCACGACTGACCATGCCCTGTCTTACCAGACAATGCTATAAAATGCAAGCACACATCCAGGGTGTTCCTTAAGTAGTGAACTACCTTATAATGGTGACATATTCCCTGCCTCCTTTGTCCTTATGATATTTTTAATGATTTTGCTGGCCTGGCATCTACAGGACTATATAATACACCCTTCTTTTCTCTTCCCCATCCCTCCTATTTAGCCTCATGACTAAAATCATCTACACTAAAATCACTACTACATTTGGTGTCCACATAAGGACAGCTCTATTTAGATATGTAAGTACAACCCCTCACGCCATTTAGTCCCTGCACAGCTGGCTGTCCTTACAGTATCAGGCAGAAATCAATCCATCATTCTTCTAAGAAAATCCCTGTTGTGACTTGTTGCAAGGTGAGAGGGATTTTGTAAACTGGGTGAAGTCATGTTAAGGTTGCAGATGAAAGATAACAGATGCCACGTCCTTGCCCTAGGAAGAACATTGCCCTAGGAAGTACATTGCCATTATAGCTACACTATGTCAAGGTTTCTACTGACATAATTATGTTAGGCATTGATCTTGCCTACATTATCTATCAAGCAGATGGTAAAGTAACACAAATATATCGACACTACCACAACAATTTACTCTGCAAGGCCACTCATGGAACTACACATTCAGGTTATTTAGCACTGTTCAAAACTTTTGCTAGAATGTAAAATTTCTTGGAGAAAAAAGAAATCAGTCCAATCTAAGGAAAGAAATTTGATCAGGGTCTGGAAAAGCATTAAAATCAGGGCATTAAAAACTGTCTGCTTAGCAAAATAATAAGATTCCTAATAAATTAATAAGGTGGCTTATTTTTATTTCCTCTGATTTGCCAGCTACTGAAAGAAAGAGTGTGTTTTGCCTGACAGTACTTTCTATTATGTAAACAACTCTTTGTTGGGGATACAAATCCATGAACTTCAATTTTAACTTGTTTAAATGTCTGATTAAGGATATTGCGGGCATTATGAAGGATTAACATATGCAAGAGTAAGCACAATGATGAGAACCAAAGCAAAAGCAGAACCCCAGAACCCAAGATGAATAGGTAACTAAACAGGATTTTAATATGTTTTGCACCATTGCTAGCATTTTGTCTAAAAATTATCCTAGTTGTTTATGTGCATCCATTTAACAATTCAGGCTTAACCATTAAAATAAATATAAACTATCAGTATGGCTGTGATAGATGCAATATGTCACGGAGTGTATGACAAGGATAATAGTAATAGTAATAGATAATAGATTTGGGATATCTACACTGTTAGATGCAAAGCAAGAGAACTGATCTGCCCTGTGAGTTAGAAGCATCCAAGAAAGGTCCTGTCCAGCACCAGGAAGCACCTTGAATCAATCCACTTACTGCACCCTTGCTAGCACAGAGGCAAAAAGTATCTCCTGTGCTGTACATTTTTCTGTCTAAGGCAGTGTTTTTGTTCAAACTTCTTTCTACTGGAAATATGTGTCTCATTAATGCAGCTTTCTCTCCATGTCATATAGTATTGTCTTCTCTCTTACTACTACTACAGGATGAACTTTTATTTCTGTAATTCCCCCTGTCATATTTTACTGTGATATGTATCCAACTACAGCCTAGCCCTAGAGTAGCATGGCAGATATTCAGATACACTATTTAGTATTAGTTTAGTGTTTGATGTATAAATCCAGGACAGTAGATCTGCATTAATGCTGCTTTGGAAGAGGAGAGTTTTTCTGAGTTACTGTATGCTTTCACATATTTCAATCATTTTCCTAAACAGTCTAGAGAGGAAAATTGAAATGCTCACATTTTATAGAATAGTTTTGCTACTTTCTTGTTCTTTGCAAGAAGGCTCAGCTGAATTTCCTGTGCTATTGTTGTTCTCTGAGGCTTTTATTCCGTTTGCTGTAGTCTTGTCTGGAAGATGGTATTTGCAGAACCAGAAAAACCAAATCCTATAGAATATATTGTGCATCCAGTCTGTGAAATTCCCCAACCTGCGAAATGGCAAGATATTGCTAAACACATGGACATAAGTAAAGTTGCCTGACATATCCCCTTTGCATTGTCATATTTTCCAAATGACCAAACAATCCTGGATTTAAAGAGACAGGCACTTCTGCTTTTCAGAAGTGAATTCTTCCCACCAATAAATCATCTCTTTAGTTGCATATACCCTTCTGACAGAAGAAAAAGAGCACAAGCTGAATGTTACCTTGCAAGACAGGTACAGTTTATGCTTCTTTCATTCGCCCTTAAAGCTTTTTACTTCACTGTTCATTAAGTGCTGAAGTAATTCAGCTACACTTACTGTGGGAGTTAAGGAACAGGCAAGTTTCTAGACAAGTGGAACCTGTCTTCTTTGACCACCTAGGGTAGGGCATGCCATTACTGACAATGGAGCAGCAAACACTAAAAAATACTGTAATTATGGTCTTTGACCAGCTTTCCAACCAGAGGTCTGTGAAACTTCACACTCAGGTTATAATTTTCTTATGGCTTTGAAATGACTTGCTGAATGCAAAGCTTTTGAGTGGAAAAGGGGGTTGGTTCTGACATCTCAAAATGCCCTGTAAAGGTACTGCTGATTGGAACATTGACTTCTAGAGGACTTAAAACCTCAAAGATTTCTGTCAGTATTCTGAATAGTGCACCTTTTTCTCTCCCTGTAACAAGCCACATCTACATCAGCAGCATAAGCTGATAAAAGTGAATTCTCTGCTGACATGCTTGTCAGCTTCCAAGAGACAGGTAATGTACAGGAGTCTCCACTGGATAATCCTGGAAACAGAAGTTTTATGGTTTAGTTCTAAAGCTATAAAGCTCTGGAGGACATATTGACCCTTAGCTATAGTATTTTACTACTTCAAAGGCTATCTCTTATCAACCTATTTTAATCTTCATCAGTGAAGTTGACATATTTTGTTTTACACCTCCTCTTTGCAACTTCAACTGCATTTTACAATTACAAAACATTCACAAGCATATCAAGACTATAAAACCAACTACACTTGTCTCTATACAGTGCACAGGTTTTGATTTTTGAATCTGACTTTAGTTAAGCATTTTGAAAGTAATATGAAGGACTCTGTAATGTGCTCCAAGTCATCAGAGTTGCAATCACAGGCTGCAACTACAGGCTTAGTGATTTGAATTACCTGTTATGAGCCCAATGTCATGAGTGAAGCCATCATGCTGTCAGAAGCCATCAGAAGTTACCAAACTTTCAAATCAGTGATGAAATGACTGCGTTTGAATATGTGTTTACACCTTACAAATGTTTGCTTTTTTCTTCTATGAAAGAAGCAAATGAATATTAGGGATCTCTCACATGTCGTATTTCACTTACCTTGTATGTTCAGTCTAAGCTGTTTCAAAAAGGAGATGACACTTACATGTGACCTCATAGAATAACTTTATGGAGTTCCATGTGATTTTCTTATGCAACATGAGAGACCTACTTGCACCAGACAAAACCAAAAGGAACTGAGAAGGCAGTTAGTTTTTACAAGCACAAAAGCAATCAGACTCATGAGCTGAATTAGGCAACCAAACTATAATTCAGTGTATTCCTCCAGACTACACTGATCTCTTCACATCTTTTCCAACTTGGCCATAACAGTGAAACAAAGAATTGAGTACACAGAGATTTTCCAGATCAGCGAAGCCTTGTGAGTGTTGTGCTGGCAGTGAGCACAGCCCAAGGAGCAGCCTGGCAGGCTGTTTCACAGCACACGGTGGCATGGGTGAGATGAACGCTGCAGCAGCAGAGCAATGGGAAAGGAAGAGTGGCAGTTCAGAAAAAGGAAGGGTGACAGAAAAAAGTGAAGCTGCCATGAAAAGTTATTTTTAGCTGGCAATACTTGCATATATTGCCATATGCCCTTCCAGTACATTATGACTGTACTCATCACAGGGCTGGCCCACATCAAGACAGCAACTCGTGACCAAGGCCAACCTCTGCAGATACCAGTACATGCCCAGAAAAGCAGTTTTTTCCCCCCAGCATTTACATTTTTACTGGTCTCTTTTTCACTGACACTAGAGATCTGAATGGAAAGGTGTACATTTTTCTCCTCGTCGTTCTTCATGCACACTTATGCCAGCATGAGTGTCTGGCTGGTCACAGGATAAACCTAGCAAGTCTATCTGAGAGGAAACAGAGAAAGAAACATGCCGGGTGGCTGTGTGGGCACATGGGCACTCACATTACACTGAGCAAGGTGGGGAGTGTGGGAAGGTGGGCAACATCATCACCTTCACCAGCTCTGACAATTCATGTGCGCCTTTAAATTATTTGTTGCGTTTAGAAATATGCTGCAATTTTAAAAGTTTGCTGAATATATACCAGCTTGAACAACATGCTCATTTGAGCTTGATGGAAATTGGCTGGAGGCAGCCTGCAGCAGCATCATCTAACACCTGTTACTCTGCCAGCACTCACTAGTTTCTGAGCTGGAACAAGTGAACATTGTTTCATGAGAATCCAATATGTCCATGTTTGTTTACAGTTCTCATTAGCAGAAGGAATTGTTAATCCACCACTAAAGGTGACTACTTGATCAGGAACAGATACCTGCAGAGCCATTGGCATCTGCCCACCAAATGCAGAATGCTGAACTCCCAGCACAGGTAGACTGCAAACAGCCATACGAGCACTACAGTTTTAATTAAATTCATTTGGAAGTGGCCACCTTTCTGTATAATTAGCAACATTTTATAGTAACAAAGGCAACCAAAATGTTCAAAAGCTGCCTCTCAATAATGTCTGCTACCATAACTGTATTTATGCCAGAGGCTTAGGGCTCTGCTAGTTTATCTGTGTGAGGTAAACACTGTAAAATGTATTTGCAAGTAATGAATGGTAACTGCACAAGTGTGGAGCTGCAGACCAACCTTTGGCCTTCTTAGGGTTTCTCTCTTCAAAGTGAGACTAACATAAGCCACTTAGGCTAACCTTCAAAAGCAAAGCTCCAAACTGTACTGGTATTTGTCCTACCCCAGTACTTCCCATATTCCTGGAAGAAAAATATTACTGTGTAAGTACCTTTATGTAACTTCACTGAAATTAATTCCAATACATATTCACTAAAAGGTTTCACTGTTTTAAGACCAAATAAAGAAATAAGGTTCTACTCATAGTATCATTGTCTTTACTATTGTTTTTTTCAAAATGGTTCGTAATTATCCTCAAGGGAGAAAGAGAAAGAGCACTTCCTTGTATTAACCATATATGAAAACATGTAAACCAGTGGTTTTGAAATGCAGTACTTACCTTGTAAAGCCATGCCCTGATTATTTCACTGTAACTCATCTGTGCAGTTATGCCAAAAATAAAACTGTATGTACGAGAGATAGCATGAGACAGCTGGGATGGAAAGTTATTTTGAGCTATTTCCTCACATGAAAATAGTTTCTAACTGCACGTTCTTACAGGATATCTGCAAGTTGTGGGGGAAGTTTCAATGGACAAACATTATTATCCCCCAAATCCTGTGATTCTGGAAAGTAAACGAGGCTACAGAAACTGCCTCATTTTTGGCAAATATGTAGAAGAAAGGTGCTAAAGAACAAGCTCAGCAGAAGACTTTTCATCAGGCAGAATAAAGGCATAATCATGGCTGCAAAGCATTTTGGACATAATTGCACAAATTTTAGTTCTTAGGTCAACAGAAAAAAACCACAAAGGAAGAATAAGCGACAAACTGTGTGTTTCTATTGCTGCTGCTGTTTCTCTAGTTTATGTAAAGGACATTTCCAAGCCTCCAGTAGTAACTAAAATAGCTGAAATGAATTCTCCATTTTTCCAGTCACTTGCTGTCAGTATTTACAAAGCAGTGACTTATCAGGAATGACAGACAAACCCGAAGACTTTAAACATAATGAGTAATGTCTGAAGCCCACAGGTTCAACAGCTTGGGAGACAACATTATGTACTGTACGTAATTGTTACACAGTTCTTACCATGTAATCAGATTTTTAGTACTGGATGATTAAATCTTTGTCACTGGGGTTTTTTTGTTTCTTTTGTTATGTTTTTTGGGTTTGTTGTTTTGCATTTTTGTGTGTGTTTGTGTGTTCTGTTTTTGTTTGTTTGTTTTGTATTGTTTTAGTTTCTACTTTTTGTTCCCTGAAATGTAATCCTTAGCTGCCCAGGCAAACAAGTAAGATGGGGTGCTTTTCTCCCATCCTTTGTGTTGCAAATCTCTTATAGTACAGCAAGTTCTAGAATACAGACAGGCACAGGCAGTTTTTGCCCTTAAGTCTCACAGTATCTCTGTGCATGTAGAAAAATACAGTACCTCTAGCAACAGTCACCAAGTCCTTGGTGGGAAGTTGGAGAGGATTATTCCTCTACGCTGGGCAGCTATCTTGTCTCTATAAAACATTCTTTTTCCTTAAAAAAGGCCTGTCTTGGGAAACAAGTGGGCTGACAAATCAGGTCAGTACATGTTTAGGTCAAACAGAAAGCAAACTCTTCCCCAAAATTCAACAGTTCTTGGTTTTGAGTTCAGACACCCCCACACTTCTCCCACACCAAGCTCTATTTCCACCCTGAGTGGTATTGACCAACATTGCTCTGGAATCCCCATATCTAATAAACTGTCTTCCATATTGCACGTGGGCTTCTGTTCACACATGTTGTCAGCTTAGAAGCTGCTTTATTGACACCATCCTGCTGTACTAACACCGGGATGTTTGTCTTCTGTTGTGAGGGAATGAGGCAGAATCACACAATAAACAAAAGCATCATCCTCCTTTTTCATGGCTGCCTGTGTATAAGCATCTCCCAGCTCACCTGTGTACAAACTTGTTCCCCTTGGCTGACATTTCTCAGTGCCAGCCGGTTCTCCAGGCTCACCTGTGGTGCCCAGAAGGCAGCAGCTTAGCTCAGCATGGCTTCCAAGCTCCCAGCTCCCACTGCACTTATGCAGGCTATGCCTCTTGCTGACACCAATGGCTGCACAGTAGGACAGCTCCAGCAGCCCCTCCAGCCGGATAGTCACCTGAATGCATGGACAAAGATGGGGATGGACAGGAAACATGAACCACAGCTACCTGAATTCAACATTTGTGAGCTGCCATGAAGGAAAATTCTGTACAAGGACACAGCTTTTACAAAGAAAACAAAAGAAAAAATATAATGTATCCAGCAGGATTTCAAATTACTTATGCTGCTATTTGAAACTCTGAGTCAAACCAAGCAGTAGAAACATGGGTTCTGAAATTAAACTGGATAAAGCTGCCTGGAAACTACACCTGCCATTTGAATATGCTTCTTTGAGAACTGTCATGCTGACAGCCTTTTCACATCTCTTAAAATAAATGTATATAAAATCTGAACTTCTTGGTGAGGAAGGAATTTTTGGTGACTTGTAGCAGCAGGAAATGGAACTTATTCTTACTCAGTAATGGCTAACACTAAAATAAAATAAATACTAAATCCTAGAATAAAAGAGAAATTGTTTATGTAAAGATGCAGAAGAGGACGGACATGCAGAAGGATGGTACTTTCCACACTACAGTGAGTCACTAAACACTTGACCATTTATTATCCCAAAAAAGTGAACAGTGAAGTACATCAAATGTATTAAACACAAGGAAGAAGCTTCCAGTCACCCCATCATTTAGGTCTGTAAATTTACAAATTGCAAACGTTAGTCCAAAGACATGCTGTGAATTCCTCAGGTTTCTAGTATGATGGTGGACGTGTTAATTTGCACTCTAGTCTGTACATCAAATACTCAAGCCATTAATGCATTAAAAATATAGTGTGAACATAAATACCTATTAGCCTGCATAAGATTATCAAGATCTGGCATAAAATATATTTTACTTTTTGTCTTAGACTTATTCAGTAAGAATATTCAGTAGTTTTTCCTCCTAAATGCCCCTTTATTCAAACAAGATGTTTTGGCTAAAAAATAATGTTTCCCATCTTTAAAAAATTAGTATTTAGTGTCAGATTTGTAGTTCTTTTGGCCTTTTGTGGGAGAAGATGCATTGAAGCAACAGAGATACAGCAAATACCNAAAAAAAAAAAAAAAAAAAAAAAAAAAAAAAAAAAAAAAAAGCAAGCTAGGGTTCAGCTGGCTTTCAATCCCTTCTACTGTTGTTGATAGTCCAGAACAGCAATGTTCGGCTAACAGGAACCCTCTGTCCTCAAGCCTACTTCTAGTCATGGTGAGGTTATCCTAACCTGATCTCATGTTTCCATTTTCCTTCAGTTTCAACTGACTCACTGTGCTCTTCAGATGTACCCATGCAGAGAAAAGCATCCTCTCGCTGCTGAACCTCTCCATATTCACTGCCACATTCACCCATTTCCTTGGCAACAAAATTGCTTCAGACCAAGTTATTGTTACATTTATTTTAGGCATCGATCTACAGATCTATTTTCTTCTTTCATGTGGTCGGACCAGAGCAGTTTACAATGGTTTACTTTCTTTTTAAGCCGATGACTGAAGCTGATTATACTTAGCACAGCAGATAAAGAACTCGTCTATGAAGACTTGTGGAAAGCTTTGAAGGCATAACCCAGGCTTCTGCTGGTAGCCCTGCATGGGGACCTTTCTCAGGAAGGTGGAACTAGGAGAGTAGTCATTAATATTCCTTGTCCTGCCCACTGTGATCCTTCTAACAATAGGCCTAAATAAGCTGTTTGTAGGTTATAACAACTTACCTCCTGACAAGGCTTAATAAAAAAGTTTCATCCTTCCACATTAGTCTCCTTATCCTAAATTTGGTGGCCTATAATACTAGCAATAGATAATTTTATAATTCAGAATTTGCATTTTTTTTTACCTAGTTTTTTTCTGTTTGTTTCCTTTTGTTTTTGGTTTTGTTTTGTTTCATTTACAGTATATAAGTATATAGCCAGCGTCAGAATCAATGGTCTCTGATTTTTTTCAATCTTGTGAGGAAAATTCACTTTAATACACAAGAAAATTAGTGTACATGTAGCTCGAGCTACAAATACACAACAATAGTGCAAAACCACACAACTTAAAAGCAAAACTACATTAATATTGCACATGAATACCAGGACGTCTGAATTACATCAAATGGCTCTGATGATTGTAAATACATAAACACAATACAGTTTATTTTGGATGCAGAACAGAAAACAGGAAACAACACAGCGAGCCCACTCATCTGCAGATGCTAATTTAAGGAGAGGATCTCTTGTGTGGAAACTTACTGGCTGCTCTATTTCAGAACATTTCTAATGTAAACTGCAACGACTTTGGAGTTGAATTGCATTGTACTGTATAGTGGACTCCCACAAACTCAGCTTATAAACATATGTTACTTTAATGTCCACAATATAACTTACATTTTGTCTTGTGCTGCAGAAACTCTCCCGGAGTTGTGTGAACCTAGGAGAGGGTATAAGGGATCTAGGGCATGGGAAGTCCTGAAATCCTACTCTGCGGCACTTGGAATAATATATCAATTAAAGTGGATAATTACTTAACAATCAGAAGTTTGTGATTTAAAAAAAAACAGTATCAAAAATTCAATCTCCCACCCGAGTGTCACTAGTAGCACCAGGAGCTGCTGTCTACGCGGAGCGGGGCCCGGGCTGTTTGTCCGTCTCTCTCGACGGTGACGGTACCCGTGAGGTGAGGGCAGTGGCGGGGGCGGACAGCGATTCCCGGCTCCCCGTTCTCGGCGGGACGGGGCACACTCAGTCCCAGCGCCGCTCCCAGCACTGCCCGGGAAGGCCCAGCGGGTCCGCGCTGACAGCGCCCCCTGCCGGTCGCGCCCCGCTACGCAGCCTGAGCGGCGAGCACTGGCCCCGCCTCAGTAGGCGGGGCTCCACGGGCGCTTCGCGCGCTCCCATTGGGCGAGTCCCGGGAAGGGGCGGTACCGCCTCTCACGTGAGCGAGGGTCGCGCGCTCTCCTGCCCGATGGCGCCCTCTGGCGGTGGGCGGCCTAGCGGTCTCGCCACGCCGGCATGGAAGGGAGCGGTGGCGGCGGCGGGGCGGATCCTGGCCCGGCCTCGGCCTCGGCCTCGGGCGGGGAGGGCGAGGGCTTCGAGGGGCTGTGGGAGCTGCCGGTGGAGCTCTGCGAGAGGCGGCCCGTGTGCGGGCGCTGCAGGTGACGGGGGCGTGGGGCCGCGGAGGTTTCGCGGGGCCGGTGGGTACAGTTCCGCTCGCCGTGGGGCGGCGCTGAGGCCCCGGGCGGGCGCGGGTCGGTGGCTCGGCAGGGACTGAGTCGTCCTCAGGGACACCCGCACGGAGCGGGTCGGTGTGAGCCGCATCTTGCTCGCCCTGTGCGCCCTCCAGCGCCTATGGCATCGAACAGTCATGGAACGGGTCAGGCTGGGAGGGACCGCACGGGGTCATCTGGTCCATTCTCCCTGCTCAAGCAGGGCCATCCCGAAGCACGCGGTAGAGGATTGCATCCAGGTGGTTCTTGGATATCCCCAGTGACGGTTCCCCAGACTCCACAACCTCTGTGGACAATCTGTTCCAGACACAGTAGAGATGTTCTTCCTCATGTTCAGGTGGAACTTCGCGTGCATCAGTCTCTGCTTGTTGTCTCTTGTCCTGAAGCTGACATGTCCTAAAGGCATGTACGCACCTCTTGTGTAGCAATAACATGACATGAATCAACTCTGTTGTCCCAAGAGTGGGTAAATGTGGTGGGCAATACCTAGAGGCTCAACCCAGAGAGGGTGCTGCATCTTTTCTCTGTATGCTTATCTTTGAAACGGAAAGGGGAAGAGGAAGATGTGTCCCCTCAGTGCCCTGCCGTGAGGCACATGAGGCTTCAGTATGGCTGGGCAGTCTTTGGTGCTTTGTCAAAAGAAAATTAGAAAGTAGTCTTACCTAACAGCTTTAAAGCTAATTTTGAAATCTGTTCAAGCACTGGTTAATGTAACTTGTGAATTCAGGTATCACTTTGAAGCGGGCAGTGACTTATGGTCTTAGAGTAATACCTCACAAAATGATTTTATGCTTATGTAGGTATGTCCTTTTAGTAAAGCAAGTGCAGGTTCCTGAACTGAGATGTTTGTGCCCAACTGCCAAGGAAAACATGCTTCTCAGCACCTATGGTGATTCATCTATTCATGATCATTGGTGAAACAAGTGGAAAGGCATATAATTTTGCTAACAATGTCGTTCTCTTTCAAGTGTCAGAGTTCAGAAGCTTATTGCTAGTGAGTTTCCTGTTTGTAAGTTGTAATAAAAAATATGCATCGTGAAAGTCATAGTAGTTGTAAGTGTTCGCTGTTAGAAAAAGTAGTCATTAGCAATAGTTGATGCTCAAAGATGAAGACCAAGCTGGTAAGTCACACTTGCCTTTTGCTGCTGTCTTTTTCTCCAATGACTTATAGCTCAAGGAACTTCTTGATCTGGAGGTGGTTTTGTGTCTAATATCCCCCAGTAAATATAGGCGGCTTTTTGGATGTGAATTTCTCTAGTCCCCCTTAGAACCATATAAATTCCATGTATCAGCAACATCTGGCTAGCAAGGATGCACCACAGGCCTACAAACCACAGTAAGGAGGAATTACCTTTTAGTTTATTTTGTCTGTGGCTTCCACCTTCCTCCTTTGCACATAGTATTCCAGGTGTGAACAAGCCAGTCGGAGATTTATACCTAAGGTGATGTGTTTCTGTTTATATTTGTAAGGACCCTTCCTCATTCTGTGGCTGCTTAGTTTCCCGGTAACCTTTTGGGAAGCCTTTTGGAAAACCAAAGTTGATTTTTGTCAACTGCAGCACTCTCATCCCTCTATTTATTGACTCTTTCAGAGGTGTTAAATAGTTCTGAAAAATAGGGTTTCCTTTTGCTAGAGCCATGCCAATTCTTTTCATATAAACTACATATTTTTGTAATGATCTACTAACCATATTTTTGTTTGTAGTTTCTGTTCACATTAGTAGTCTTCTTTGTTGGAGGTTGTTTTTTTGTAGTTACTTGCTGCTCAGCATTTCCAGTCCTGACATGCCAAGGAATTGGCTGAGTGAGAGTTGACCCACTGTCATTCCTTACTGGACTTTCTAATAGTGGGTTTAAAATGCCTGTAGTGTACTCCCATTATTGTTGTTTATTTTGAACAGATTCTCTGATGAGTCACATACAAAAATGGTTTCTAGAATAGGTTTTCTTCTCTGTTTTCTCTCATAGTAAGTGTGATGCAAAGTGTTTTTTCAGCTCTTCATTACCATGTAGAGCATTAAAACCTCAGCTTCCTAAAGAGCTGTGGAGGAATTACATCTCCTGGTGAGGAGCATGGGAACAATGAGCACAGACACTGAAAGAAATATAGAGGCAGAGAAACCAAGGAGGATTAAAAGACCACAGAGCTGCTTTTTAAGAAAAAAGGAAAGTGGCCCTTTTTTTTTTTTTTGTGGTTGTTACAGTGCAAGACTAAATTGTGCCTCCAATACTTTTTTGCACTGTATCCCCTCCATGCTATTCTTCAGGATTATAGTTAAATTGTAATTTTCATTGATCATGACATTCTGTGGCATGACTTAGAGTCGAAGTGGGTAAGGCTGTAACTTAGGGTGCCTCATGGGAAGCGACATTACCATTAACAGTACCATGTTGGTTGGGGCCAGGTATATTTAATTGACTTCCTCAATTTTCTGAATTCCAGAATTTTCTTGTAAGGTATGATTTGTGGAAAAAAGACTCCACAGCTATTAAGAGTTAGTTGATGAGTAGGCGTGTATTCTGTTGGTACCTGCACGATGCAGGATCTTTCCCAGAGGCATGCGCAACTCCAAGGAGTTACCTTTCTCTAATTATTCTCTAAGATATTACATATGCATTAAGTTGTCTGTGCACCTAATCATTGTATTAAAATGAGATCATCAGTCTTTTTTGCCTGCGCAATGCCCTCTGGTGGTTGTCAGTGGTCTTCATGATGAAGTGAACAAGTCTTCCTCTCATTTGAACTTTTTACCCCGTCCTCTTGTGCATGCTCACTGGTTTCTTGGTCACAGTTCGAGCTGCAAGGCTGGCCTTGGTCATAACAGTCTTTCTTATCACTGCCTCAGGCAATTTCTTTCTTATCCGCTAGCCTCGCATTCTTTTTGTCTTACTGTTGGAAGCAATGGCCTTGCTTCCTCTTGCGAGCCCAGCATATGTTGACCGGGATGCATTGTTCAGACTGTTATTCCTAACTGATCACCCTTTGACTTTTAGCCCCCTTGTTTCAGGTACCTTAATGAATGTGATTCAGGTCTGAATTCAGTGCAAAGGCATGAAAGAATGGGTTCTCTTTAGCATCATTTGGTGATTCCTTAGGGGACCTGGCTTCGGGTTCTGATTTTTTTTAGATATGTCAAGGCAGCTAATTGACAACTTGGTAACAAGTGCTCAGTCTGTCAAGATGTGAAATAGAAAAGAGGGAGTAAGGTAGATAAGTTTTCTTTTTGGATAATGTGAATGTCACTTGAGTATCCTGAAGGAACAGGATGTTTCTAAGTGTAACGTGTTTGAGACTCTCTATTGGTGTGATGATGTAAAATAATTACAGTGAATTTGACTGCTGTGAGGGCTCTTGATACATCAATGATGACTTGTGATGGCATGGTGCCGCTTCATATTTTGAGGAAAAATGCAATATTCTTACATAAGTGTCACATATTTGTTAATAATTCTGTTATGTCATATAAAGGATGAAACTGAAGAAGCAATGTGGGCTTTCTTCAGCACAGTAAATATATGCAGTTGCTTTATAGCACACTGTTATATATTTAGGTGCAAAGATGAATTTTCAAAGTTTAAGTAGCAATCATAGAAAATGAAATAAGCATGCATGAAGTCTTTTAGCAATGCCTCTTGCAAGGAAATGGCTTTATAGCCTTTTATTACTTGTACTTGAGGATAATTTTTTCCAGTTAGCATGTTTTTGTTGTTGCTGTGTGGAGACGAATAGCTGCTTCCTCTGAGGACATAATTGTCAATTACCACCCTCACAGTCTCACATACTCAGCTGGGGCTGTAGCCTGGTCACTCTGTCATGTCACTGTTCTCACATCACAGAATCTTACATACAGAATGAGTGAGGTTGGCCGGGACCTCATCTTGGGTCCAGACCTGTGCTGAGGCAGAATCAGCTAGAGTGGGTTGCCACGGTTTGTGTCCAGCTGGGTTTTGAATATCTCCAAGGATGGAGACTCCACTACCACTCTGGGAATTTCTTCCAGTGTTTGACTTGCACTCTTGCCCTGATAGGTGCTGTTGAGAAGAGCCTGGCTTCATCTTCATTCCCTCCCATCAGTCATTTATACGCAGGGAAAACACCCTCCTTAGCCTTCTCTTTTCCAGGACAAAGGGTCCAAGTTCTCAGCCTCTTCTCCTACAAAAAGCTCCAGTCCCCTAGTCATCTTAAGCTGTGTGCTGGACCTCCAGTAAGCTTGTTGTGTTCTGGCAAGCCCAGATCTGGACCCAACCCTCCAGACATGTACTTAATAGTGCTGAGTAGAGAGGAAGGATCACCTCTCTTGACCTCCAGGTGTAGTGGGTTAAATGCAGCCCAGTTTGCTGTTGATGTTCTTTGTGTCTAGGGCAAGGACAGTTTTTGGTTCATGATTAGCCTGTCTGCCAGTTCCTTCTCTATAGAGTTGATTTCCAGCTAGCTCTTTGATTCCAAAGGGTGTATTGGTGCCTGTGGCTGTTCTTCCTCTCATGCTGGACTTTGCATTTACCTGTGTTGAAACTTAATGAGGTTCCTTCCAGCCCATTTCTCTAGCCTGTAAAGGTCTGTCCTGCCAGAGGGCAGTATTCACAGATAGGGTTCTTCTGGATGTGTGCTGTCCATCCTTATGTTACCGTACAGGAATGTGTGGGTTGAACCCAGCTCAGATCCACTGTCGCAAGAGGGCACAAAAGAAAGACACCCATCAAACTGAGAGCGAGAAAAAGAAGGACTTTATTTTGGGAATCCCAATTTATGTAGTTTTTGGGATTTGGTCAAGGATTGGGGGACGAGAGGAACACCCCTCTGACCCCAGTGGTCAAACCAGCAGTCCATCACAGAGAGGAATGCGAAAACAATCTACTTTGTTTATGTACAATCGTGAGAACTCTCCAGTCCAAGAATGAAAAGCAATCAGAAGGCTGAAAATCAGGGCGACAATCCACCACTCTTTTTGAAATTCATTTTGTGTTTGTTCAGCTTTTGTACTATGCTAAGCCATGTAAATAATTGTTCCATGCTGGTCTGGCTGTGTCAGGGAGATAGTAGTCTCTAGTGATTTTCTCAGTGGAGGCTGTTTACACAAACAGTTGATCCACAGAGCAGTTTATCTAAAGCAAAGGCCACCCTCCAGTCCCCTTTGTGTTGAAATAAATCCAGCTTCCTTTGTGATAGGCATGGTAACTTCCTACATTTTTTTCTGAACTTTTTCTTGAAAGGGTTCATTTATCATCGGTGATACCTTTGGATGGCCACACTGCCATGTACTAGCCACTCCTATAAGTTGTGAGCTTACTAAGGACGTGCTCTGTCCCAGCATACAGGTCAATGATGAAGAGGCTAAATGGCATTAGCCCCAGTATCACTGTGTGGAGTACTTCACTAGCAGCTTGCCTTCAGCTGGATTTTATCCCCCTGGTCATGCCCTCAGCACCTGTCTGTTGAGCCAGTTCTTTTCACTGTCAGTTGATCCAGGTGGTACTTTATCAGCTTGTCTAGCAGGATGAGACACTGTCAGAAGAATTACTAAAGCTGAGGTGAACATCTACTGCTTTCATCCACCAAGGTAGGCACCTCACTATAGAGGGGCATCAAGTTGATCAGATGGGATTTTCCCTTTCCAGATTCTTCTGACTACTCTCAATACCCTTTTTTCATTTGTTTGTTTAGAAATGGTTTCCATGAGGATTTTCTCTACTGTCTTTCCTGGGGTTGATGTTAGGTTGACTGACCTGTACTTTCCTGGACCTTCTTGCAGAGAGGGGTGACATTTGAAAGAAAGCAAATGTCACCTTTCAGCAACCTCTCTTGTTTTCTGGAGATCATCAAAATAATAGCTGGTTGTAATAGTGTCAGCCAGCTCCTGTAACGTGCAGGAATGCTCCCAGAAGGATCCACCGCATGGCAAAACTGGTCTGGATGGTGGCGGCACTGCTGTGATTACCCTGCAGTTCATGGTGAAGACCACTGCGAAGCAGGGTGTCCGCCCACACCCCATGGAGATCCATGTCGGAGCAGAGCTCCATCTGCAGCTCTTGGAGAACCCTACTTCAGAGCAGATGGATGCCCAAAGGAGCCTGTGGTCCTGTGAGAAGCCTGGCAGGAGTGGACTCCTGGCAGGACCTGGGGACCTGTAGGGCAAGGAACCTGCAGGGGAGCAGGTTTGTTGGCAGGACTTGAGACCCCGTGAAAGGGACCCACACTGGTTCCAGTTCATGAAAAACTGCAGCCAGGGGAAGGAGTTATGTTGGAGAAGTTCGTGGAGGACTGTCTCCTGTGGGAAAGGACACTGGATCAGGGGAGAACTGTGAGGAGTCTTTCCCTTGCAGAGAAACGAGTACCAGAGACAGTGTGTGATGAACTGACAACACTGCTGGGGAAGAGTGGATAGAGAAACTGGGAGTAAAGTTGAGCCTGGGAAGAAAGGACCAGTGGGGGGAAGGTGTTTTTGGGATTTGTGTTTCGTTCTCATTATTCTACTCTGATTAATAATAAATTAAACCCTTTTCCCTAAATTGGGTCTTTGCCTGCTGTGGTAGTTGGTGAATAATCTCTAATTCCCTGTCCTTGTCTCATCCCATGAGCCTTTCATTATATTTTCTCTCCCTGTTCAGCTAGGAGGGAAGTGCTAGAGGCTTTGGTGGGCACGTGGCATTATCCAGGATCAACCCAGCACAGATAGTAAAGAGACAATGGTGAATATGAGATCTGTCAGAAGAGCACACACAGCTGGTAATAAAATTTAGTTCTGAGTTGAGGCAGAAACCACTAGAAGTAGTAATCTTTCTTAGGAATGGATCTGGCCTTCTAGTTCTTGATTACAGTCAAAAGTTATGTTATGAAGATGCCATGCAGTACAGTTTATATGGCTATCTCTAAGAGTGTCTGCAGCTTTAGTGTTTGCTGAGAAAAATGTTTTGGTAAGTAGTAGTATTTTGCAGGTATGTCTAACAGAACATGTGTGAAAAGTGATTATGTTGATGAAATTAAGTCTTATATTTGCCTTTAGATTTTTGTAGAAGGATTCTTTAAGTGGCACAACTCCAGTCTGAGGCTAGGGAAGAGGGGATTGCCTAGAAGGGAAGTACTGGAGAGAGGAACTAGGTTTTTTGAAGGGATTGTCTTCAGCTGTTGCTTTTAATAGAAGAGCGAGTAAGTTGTTCTGTGTGTTGTAGCATAGATGAAGGAATCAGAAATTACTTATCTCTTGATAGAAAATTTAGTTCCATAGGCCAAAAATCTTTCTTGTAACTTTTTCATTTTTTACTTTTCAAAAAATATGGTGCCTTTGCAATTCTGTTGTATCCTTGTGTTGATCCAGTAACTGCTTGCATAGGTTTTCCAAAGTGTTGTCCAGGCCAGGGAACATAATTGCCTTAACTGAAATGAGGCTTTTGTAAGCTAATTTTAACGCATAAAAGCCTCATGAAATGTTTGAGACCTTCTCACCTATAGGTTGTATTTCTTAAAAAAATAGCTAGAAGTATTTGTCAAAGATTTCTTATCTCCTTACTGTGAATATAATGTAAGTGTTTATTCCCAACATTCGGAGATTTTTATATGAATAGGGAATACATAAGGGTAGATGTGTAGAACTATTTCTGTTTCCATAAGTGTAGGTATATAGGCAGCTGAGAAGGTGAGAGAGACCTGCGTGTCGGTCAGGTGTCTGACCCTTCTCCGGGGCTTTGTCAGCCCTGTAGCAAAAGTAAATGGCAAGGAGGACTCTGTTGCTCTGACCATATTTTTTTGTTACTTGATTTATTTTCTTAGCCAGCTTGTGAAATGCGTGTTCACATTGAGAGATCAGAAGCACTGCACTTAGAAAGCTGGAAGGTGAGTTAGCTTCTTAAGGAGGAAGGTGCTAGTGGCCTCTTGCCCCCAGTCTTGGAGTTGATAGTACTTCACTGGCCAGCAGAGAATCCAGCCACAAGACCACAGAACAAATTATTGTTTTGAGTTTTATGCTTGAACACATTAAGAACATTTCTGAATGGTTTTACAGCAGAATGCAGAATATTTTAACAATAAGTGCCTATTTTTGCAACAGCAGAAAGTTATTTTACAAACTGAAAATTTATTTCAGCATTAAGTGGTTATGCTGATTTTCCTGCCCCTGGAGAAGCAGAGATATTTATGCTGTAATACGTCAGCTCTTCTGAAGAGGCTAAGAAATTTTATACAGGGCTGGGGGCATGAAAAGCAAGAGTATGCAAACTGAAAGTATCTTCCACTCAAGAATTACCCTTTTTGCTTGATAAGCACAAATGTCTTTTAAGTTTTCATTTATTTTCAATAGAAGATGCTCAAGGAGATTGGAGGAAGAGGGTGTCCTGAAATTGTATACTTGATAGTAAAAAAGATGCAGAATTTACCAACTACAGATTAAGATGTAACTTGTTTGAAATTGATCAACTACAGTATACATAATCTGTACCACATTTTAAGAAGAATAGCTAAAGGTAAGTGGAAAAATTATCAAGTATTAGATTGGAAGTTCAGTGCCTTTTATAATGTTAGCATGCTTCTGGTAATGTCGCTTTAAATGATTGTAGTTTGCTCACAAAGTTCTGTATCTTCTATTGGCTAGAATTATAAATATCAAGCTAAACATTGTATGTTTATTTTTGTTGTTTTTATTTATTTTTGTTATTTAAGAATAAACAAAAATGTTTATTTTTTTTTCTGTGTTTAGCAGTTATTGTATATGCAGTAGTTTCTCATGCTGCTGTTTCTTTGGTCCATATCACCAATAATGAGTGGTGCCAGAGCTGTTGGTGAATTAAATACTTTGTGACTTCACTGTTACTTATTTCCACTGCAGTAAATTTCAAAGGAATTTATTAATTTCCTACTATATTGTGATCAGATTGATGAGTAAAGACCTTTTTAGGCTGCTTCTTTTGTGCCTCAGCTGAACTCAGTTAACATACTTTTTGATCTCTTGGCATTAAAAAAAAGAAAAAAGAATATGTCAGGATGGTCACGTATTTAAAAAAAAAAGTCAGGATGGCTGTGGATAACTATAGGCTAATGGGAGCACATCTAAAGACAAGAACTGCTGCAGAGAATAATCTTGTTAATTAAAACAATGCAGTACCTTTGACTGGCTTCTGTTCTGTAATTGCACCAAGTATACCTTTTCCATGGGAATGGTAGTGTATTGTAAAAGAGGTCAAAAATGTTTCAACATTGATCAAGCCTTCCCAGTTTAATTGTAAGGAATACTGAAAATACCAATGGTTCTTTTTCTAGATTTGCTTCTGATTTTTGTAAACATAGCACAAAGCAAAAACCTAAAAAAAGATGGATTTTACTTTCCATTCTGTGGGGGTTACAAAAGTAGCTGAAGACTGCTATCCATATACCCAAATAAGAGTTGGTTTATGTACAGCAAATCAAGTCATTTTTCATGCCATTTCTAGATCTTATGTCTGATATTGTCATAGGTAAATTTCAGCTGTAGTGTTATCTGTTTTGAGGAGAGCCAGCCCTGACATATCCCTGAGATTTTTATAATGGAAAGTACTCTAGAGCTTGTCTGAGCATCCTGTGACCCTAATTGGTCTTAGTTCAGTCAGATTCTTTTCAGTCGCCTGTTGTTTTTTTTTTTTTCTTTTTTTTTATGTTTTCCTTCATTTTTGAGTTTTGCTTTTAAAAAAGCTTTCCTGTCATTTTAGGTGCATCACTCCAACCTTCTTCCTTGGTTGAAACAGTGTGCCTAGAATATCTTCTTTTTTTCTGAGTAGTCTGAGAATGACTTATCAGGTTCATCTGACTTCTTCCACCTGATTTTTTTCTGATGTCTTTAATTTGTGAATTTTTTGTTTGTTTATTTTTCCTTTCCTCTGTGGTGTTTGTTGAGTCTTCTCTATTCCTTTTAATGACTGCATGTCATTCCACCACCTGGTCTCCCATCCACATTTATCCCTTGCAATGCACTTGTGTGCCCCTTTTTCATTTTTTTAAAGTAAAATTTTGTACTGAGCACTGGATTTAGATTTCACTCGGCACTTTTATAGCTTTACCAGACTTGTACTTCTGCTTGATAAGCTCTGCTGAAATGTTTTCATCAAAGTCTATAACGCTTTTTGATTGGAATAAATAATCCCAGTTCAGACTCCTGGATCTCTCAGCCTACTGGTTGTCTGTGCTGTTACTAGAAGCATTCCTCTCTTTTGGCTTGTAAGACATAGTCAACAGATTTTTTTTTTCTCCATCTTTCTACATGCAATTCCTGAGTTACATCAATTATGTCTATGATTTATGGTAGAAATTTCTTTTTAAATTATTGTACTCCGTTCCTAAATCTACTTAGCATGTCAATATGGAAGACTGCAAACTTGTCTCTAACATATGATCTTTATTTAATCTCAAATTTAGTTTCATGGAAATTTCTAGCTGTATTAGTTATATGAAGGGGAATGTGTCCTTGCAGTACTTAATTTTTGCTTTCCCGTGAATATGTAAAGAAAATGGACCAAATAAGTCCTGGAGCCCTCCTCCTATGGCTCTTCTGGCACAAAGGTAGGTCATCTGCATTGTAAAGTTAACATGATTTTTTTTAACCTAGTGAATAGGTTTGACTATTTGAATAGTCAAATACTTACTGACTTAGTTTGAAAGACAGGTGTCTGCCAGGGAAAGCTGGAGCCTCCCTTGGAATGGACAATGTAAACCCTCTCCCTTTGAATGATTATAATTTTGAAATTAAGGGGGCTCTCAGGCAAGGCATGTGAAGAATTACAGTTCTTTACTAGTATGTATTACAAGGCAAACAAAACAACAACTGCAGCATTAACAACAAAACAGAACCAGGAGCCTCGTGGCAGCCTTCTCAGCCAAGATGGGAGGGGACAGAGAAGCGGCTTTGCTTCCCAAAACCCTGGGGCAGTCTGACCTTGGTGTCCCTGGAGGACCTCTGCAGCATTCCAAGCTGGAATGGGCTGGTGGATGAGACGTATCAGAAGCTCCAGAGTGGTAGCTGGTAGCTGGAACTACCAGAGGTCCTGGCAGGGCAGGTGATGCGGGGCTACAGCGTAGCAAAAACACTCAGAGCAGTGCCGAAAAAGCACTGTGGTGCTGCTCCAGCTAGGCAGGAGAAGGCGAGCTCAGAATTCTTGGATACATGAGCAGATGGTGGTAGATCCCTAAGTAGGACTGGACTTTGGTGGTGGGAGTGAATTCTCCCCTCAGTAAGCAGCAGCTTGGCTGTGCTCCTTCCTATGCCTAATGAGAGAGTGAGAGAGCACAGCTGCCCCCAGCCCCATCCTTTACCTGCCCCCAAAATTCATGGTGTCTTCCCCCTCCGAGAGGAACTCTCTGAGACCAAAAGAAGATGTAGCCAGGTGCTACACTTCTCTCCTTTGGCCACTCTGTTTTTCTTAAGCACGGATAAGTCCCAGTAGTTAGTTTCCTAGCAACTTACGGGAAAAAATTCTGTAAAAGTAGAAAATAAACAAATTTAACACCCCGCCCCCCGGCTGCACTTACGGTGGCTTATCTTTATTTCTTTCTACATGTTTTCTTTAGTTTTTAAATATTAATAATTGATAATACAAATTTCTGAGTGTTTTTTCCTTTTTTCCCCCTTTTTTAAATCAATCAATCAATTAACTCTTGTCCAAAAGGCCAGAAATATTAAATAAAATTGAGTATGCATGCATCCTACATTTAGAAGAAGCACCTTTTAATGCATACTTTTGTGTGAATTGACTATATCAACTTATACAACCTTAAAATATGTATCATAAAATGCTTTTATTTTCTTATGGTGTCATGGCATTGGCAGTCTTGCCTGTATTTTGGTTTAGCACTTCAGCATTTCTATTTGTTCCAAAAGTCCAGTTTAATGAAATTGAAACTAGGCAAATTGTACACTAGGGAGAGGATAAGTGGGTTTAATTGGAATGAATATGAAATGTTCAGGAATTCAATATTTTGATGCTTATGTCAGATAGTGCAAAGAAAATGCTCCTTATCTAAAAAACACCTAGAGTTTTTGGGTTCATTAAGGATGCCAAACAGTCTGAGGAAATCTACTGCCAGAAAAGTTAATTAGAGATAAGGCTAGTTTTGTTAACAATGCTTTATATTCTTAACAGCTGTAAAATGGTAAACCAAGTTAGTGGTATTTTATAAAGATTGTCCAAAAAAAAGGTGAATTAGAAGTTCTTATGTTTTTCTATGTGTATGAAACAACAGTAGTGGTCCAATTCAGTTTTATAATGTATGGAACTTGTTTTTCCTGGTATTTTTGAATTCAATATTACAATTAAGCAATTTAGGAATAAACCCTCTTCCTATCCCCCCGCCCTTGGTTTGTTAGAATTTTTGGTTAGAAACTTTAGAAATTCTCTTTGTTTGAATTTTCAACAAATGAAGTTGTGAGGCTGTAAAATCATTAGAGTTTAAAATGTATTTTGTCTTTAATAGAAGGGCTTGTTAATTGTACTTTCCAACAGAAAATTTGCCACAGTAGAGATGGATGTGACGACACAACACTCCGTGTTCACACGGCAATGGCCAACTTTCATTGAGTGCTGTTTGCCTTATGTAGTTTGGAAAGTCCGCGTGGTTAGTCCTGATGGGCTGAATTAGTTGCCCCCTGGCTAACTGGCCAAGAGCTGCCTGTGTCCCCAGTGGCCTAGACCTGCTCCCCAACGGCCTAGACTGGTGGAGTTGTATAATTGAGGTAGTTATAGTTATATTTCAGTTTAAAAATCATGATTATTTATAACTGTGAGTCCTCCAGGCCAGCTGTTAGCCAGCACAGAAATTTCTTCATTAAAATACCAGAGAAAGATCAATGAATTCCGATTGTGTTGATTCTTCTGGAGACCTAAGCCAAATTCTCCTTGAGCATCAAAGTTCTTTTAAAAACCCTAATGTGTGAAAAGCAGGCAGCTAATACAGTATTAAGTTAATTTTCAGTGCCTTTTAGAATATTTCAGCTCCAAGTAGGTTAAAAAATAACCCCTTGAGTTCAACAAGCCTACTTACACCTATAGCTGCTCCATGCCTTACAAAATGAATGGGGATGCTGATGAATATGTGCTTTAAACTCAAGTAGTTTTAAAGACAACTAGGCACCCAAATATCTTGGAGCTAAAGTCTTTAAAACTGCTTCAGTAATGTCTTTGACGTTTATAACAGTACAGTGAATATAATCTGTCAAACTCTATTAATAAAGTTGGTTATGCTAAATATAATTCTGTTCTGAGCCACTGCTTTCATTTTGTATTCTGTTCGTGTTGGCAAATGCAGATTTTGTAACTGTTGGGAGTGGGATCAGGGAGAAATTTAGTAAGGGCACTATCAGAGGACTAATGAAGTCATGCACCACTAAAACAAATGCGGGTAGGTGACAAATGGAAGAGCAGCACGCCCACCTTCTTTGACAGACTGGTTAATAGATTTAAGAGTATCTAACCATGGCTGCAGGTTCTGGTTCTGGAGTAGAGGGGTGGCTATGTTTGTGTGAACATAAGAATATTAAGGGAATGTTTGAGAGCTTTCTACAGAAGTCAAGCTGGGAAGATACAGACTAGGGAATGGGTCTACAAAATAAAATATAGAGAGCCTCCTAGGCAGTTGGGCCCAAACAGTCGACAGTTCAGAGTAGGAGAGGTCTTTGTGGGGGTTTATGCTGTGGGCAGAGCTATTGAACACGCACCCAGCGCCCAGGTGGATGGGGTGGAAGGCATGCACAGCCAGCTTGCAGGTGACAGCCAGGTGGAAGGGGCAATTGCTGTACTGCAGGAGGTTTGAGCTGCCATTCAGAGGAACACTGACAGCTTTCTAGTCATGAGGAGCCTCACAAAATTCAGCACATTCATAGCTCAGTGCCCAGGGCTAAACAAGCCCTGGTATCACTGTCAGCCTGCATGCTGGCCTGCAAGGGACTCACTCTGCAGCAGACGTGAGCAGTAGGGTAAATGTGGGCCGGTAGCGTCCGCTGGTGGGAGAAGAGGCCCTGTCCTGTCTGTTTAAGTCAGAGTGTACCTGTGTTTCAGCTTCACAAAAAACAGACTACACTTTTTTGAGTGTGGTTACATGCTAGAGCTGGTTGCCTGGTGAGTCTCTGGTATGGTAAGATCAGTTGGCTTTG
The DNA here is from genome assembly GCA_008694505.1 of Cyanoderma ruficeps. Classification (NCBI taxonomy): domain Eukaryota; kingdom Metazoa; phylum Chordata; class Aves; order Passeriformes; family Timaliidae; genus Cyanoderma; species Cyanoderma ruficeps. Next base: position 41,968 of record VZDJ01000100.1, on the reverse strand, counting down.
AAATTATGCCTGCTTTGAGTTGAAAGCTGTCCCATTCTGAATTATTTTATGAATCTGTTCATAGCTTTGTACTGCTGTGCTCTGTTTCAGTTGACACTAGTGGCCTCTTAGACCAAGCCATAATACTTTTATAAGTGAGAAATTAACTATTAACTGTTGTGATCCTTCTTATTCCTGTCAATCTCTTAACGAGGTACTCAAGTGCAGTCTAACCTTGTTTTTTGTTAACTTTTATAAGTATATACTAATAATTATAATAATTATAATATACTAGTATATACTAACTACATTAGTAATAAAACTAGTGTTTCCAAGATACACAAGAAAGCTTGATCCATGCAGTGGACCTTTAACTTTCTCATTTGAAAGAAAGTATTATTGTGGGGTATTTTTTCCTGGGACATGAAGCTGGCAAAGCACCTTGAGTGGTAAAAATCAGTGTGGTTCTGAGGTTTGATGTGGTGACTGCTATATTAAGCATTAAAAAGCACTTGTGCTGAATTGATTGTTTACCTTAAAAGCAGCATCTTCCAGTATCCAGAAAAAGCTTTAAAATGGCTTAATGAGTTTGATGCTTCGTTGAATAAAACAAATGCTCTGAATTCAGTAAAAATCAAATTATTTAAAAGAAATAACTTTTTACTGTTAAATAACAGGTACAGTGTTTAAAAATAATATATATAACAATATATTGTTGCTCTATACCAGGAAACTGGCTGCTTTTTAGTAAGATGGGTGCTAGATCAGAATCAGTGTATTTGAAGGGCCGCTATTCAGAAAAAGGACACTAGAGCGCAGTGTAGCCTTTAAAGTGCTCTTACAATGGCGTGGCATCAGCAAGTCAGAAAAGAGCATTGTCTGCACACGGACTTTTTTGTATGGTTTTATAATGCTGAGTTATAATGAAGTTTTCTTTGTGTATAAACACAACTCCATTCTTTTACCATCTATGGCAGAAATGAAGATTATTCTAGAATACTTTAATTAAGATTCTATTTAATATTTAACCATTTTCCTAATACAGGTTATTTGTCATATGACGCTCCATTAACTGTATTTTTGCTTGCATTCAATTGAAGATAAACGACAGGAGTGTATATTCTTCTAAGAGGAGTGTATATTCTTTAAAACAGTTTTGTTTGATAGACATTATCTACTTTTATGTTAATGCTAAATATAATTTAGAAAGGGGGTTCTGTTCTGTGTTCTGGTTTACCATAGTAAATTATAACAATACCTTCATTTAATAGGGTTTTAAAAATTTTTTTTTGAAAGGAATAAAAGTTAAATTCATGGCTGGAAGTGACAGGATATATCATTGTTGTGTGGATTGAGAGACAAGAACGTAGCTCTTTTAACTTCTGAAAGATGCGTGGGTGCTGAACCTGCTTTCATTAAAAATCAATGACAGAATTCCCTTGACTTCATTTGGTACAGAAGTGAGCTTTTAATTTAACTCCCTTTTTTTAATCTGCTTGTTTTAAACTAGGATTCAGACTTACTTTTGTTATTAAAAAATAAAGTATACATTTCAATAGGTTCTATGTTTAAAGCATTATATGATGGAGTTGCACAGGAGACCTAAATTCAAATGTGAAAAGACCTATTGCTTTTGTGGTGATAGAAAGGGAAGTTTTATTGAAATTTGGTCAGTGTTTTTTAAAGACACTGTTACTCATGTTATTAAAACTTAAAAGTGAAAAAACCCCTATAAGCTGGTACATAGAAATTTGGTGTTAGAAGGTTTTATTCTTGCCTGCTTAGAGTTTTGCAATGTTACCTTTCAGGACAAGTTGTAATCATCCTTTTTTGATCAAGAAACAAATAACAAGCAATGACAAGCAATAACGAAACAACAATGCAGGGATATTTTAGGTAAATTTAACTTGAGATTTATAGACTTCATTTACAAAGCTTGGGTTGCTGTTTGAACCCCTTACTACACCTGAAATGTACTGTCAGTGGCTCCTGTTAGCAGTGTCTTAATCTCAGTTTCCCTGTCTCACTGCAGTGTTAATTATGAGCCATTATTATACATGGGGTGCTAAAGGACCTGTTTCTCACGCTGAGCTACCAGACTGAGAAGAAGAGGGGGAGTCAGCCGCAGATTCTGAGAGTCATCGGTGGAGAGGCTCTTTGTGCAGGCACACAAGGGAGTACCAAGCCTAGCAGACCCAAGATGCTGGTGCTGTGGTGTTGGCTTTTTTTTTTTCCTTCTTTTTCTTACTTGGATTGGTGGGTTCCTCTCTGCCCTGGGAAATCCTGGACTTTTTCATGAGATGTTTTGGTTACACGATTTTTCTGCTTTGTCTTTTCTTAGCATCTAAACTTGTGAAACAGATTGGGAATTATAGGATGGCAATGTAAGGCTTAAGCTTAACTTCTTAATGTCTTAATGGCACACTTTAAATGCCATTACTGCTTCACCTTCTTCAACAAATTTAAAGCTCTGCTAGCTGTCTGGCATCAAGCTTGTCCGAGTGCTAGGTATTTTGCCATACTGTAGAGCCAAGATGCATGAAAATGTCAACAATCTCAGGCTCATTAGTTTTTGGCTTTCCTGGCCTTTCTGTAATGACTGCAGTGCTGCATAAGCTAAATGCTATTTTATTTATTTACTCCTATTAGTTCCAGTGGAAACCACAGCCAACTTTAATGTAAACAGCTAACCTGTTGAAAGAACGTTCTCCTATTGATTTGTTAATTTAAGTTATTTACAAGGGAAGCTGCCTGCCAAAGTCTGCTTCCCTGTAATAAGTTCAGAAAATGATGCAGTGTGGATATTTTGTTCTTTTCTTCTTCCTATCTTTTCTCTTTTAAAGCACTAGAAGATATTTGTTGTATTGGATATGTTTTGATTAGGCTTGTAAAACTGCCATGAACATTCCAGGCTGGAAAAAAAAAATCCCCAAATGAACTTGTTTGTCCTTTATTTGTGATTTAATTAGTCGGGCAGAAAGGTTATTTGCCTTGGGAAATTGACACCTGAGAACACAGCACAATTTAAAAGCCTTTAATAAGGTTCATGCTGCCTTTGTCCACATTTTTAAAATATATTAATTTTTGTCTGTATATGTTCAGCATAAAAATATGCAAAAGATCACTCATTAGGGATAGCATGCTGTACTAAATAATCTACTACATTTGTTGGATAACCTGTTGCTTCCTACTGTAGTGTCAAAGTCTAAAGGAAATGTCCAAATTAATTTAAAATTCTTCCAATATAATTGCATGTCACTGTAGTGTTACAAACTTCTCCATAAAAGCCACTTCACCTATAATTGGTAATTCTCTAGGTACTGTGTCTTGGATATGTGCTGCTACTCATCATCCTGATGATGAGGATAAAATCTCTTGTGCTATTTACTTAGTGTTGAAAAACACTGTGAAAAATATGGTACTACAAAATAATAGAAGTTTGCAATGATATATAAGCTATCAGATACTTGGAAGGAAAAATACCTTTCTTTAATAATTTTAGGTATTTTTACAAATATACATTTTCTAAAGAGAAATATATGTATGCATGTATGTATGTTTATTTGCCTGATTTTTGAAGAACTGCACTAACTGACATATTTTTTCAAAAAATAGGAAGGTTTTCCTTAATGACAACTCAGAACTTGTTATGAGCTAGGTGACTGCTTCTGTCCCTTACTTCTGGAAAGTTGCCTTTTTAGCCTTAAATCTAGGAAGAATAAGATCTTGTAATCTCTGTTAGTAAGGCTTAAGGCTTTTTAAATGTATTACTACAATTGTTCAAATCCAGACCAGTTGAACTTCGACTGAAAATCCTTACAAACTGATAGTTGTTTGGTGCTGAAGATGAAATGAGTTGGTGATGTAAATCCCATTTGTAGTAGCTGGCTATCAACAGCTGAAAACTCAGCTGTTTTTGAGATAGGTTTGTTGCTTTTTTTTTCCCAGTAAGAACTCAGGATATAATACCTGGAATATATTTGGTTGCTCTGAAAATAAATGTTAAAATGGAACTACATACAGTCTCTACTCTTGTTTTCAATAATTACTTCGCTGAGCTTTATGGTCTCCTGCTGAGTGTAGGAGCTGGATAATGGTCTATTGCTTGTTTTTTTTTTTAAATAGTGAATTGTGCCAGTAAACCATACTCAGAGCAAATGGGTCAAACATGAGGTTCTGTGGTGAAGAGCTAAACAATGAATAACAGGTGCCTAGGGATCATCATAAATACAGGGCACCTGTACAGTGATATTTATGGCTGATAGGAATAGTGGTTTTGTGATTTTCTGAACTAAAAAGCATATCTTCATGCCTTAGTAACTTTTGACAATGGACAGCCTTTTTATTGCTATGAATTTCTCCCCTGCCCATTATGTCATGCAACATAACTGTTCATAAAACAGATGTAAATACGTGTTTCTTTTTGTCCTTAGTCTCTGCTGGTATTCCTTGATGCCTCTGTGAATTGACTACCTTATTTTTTGTTCAGGTTTTTCTTTTCTGTCCAGTGCTCTGGGCAGAGACCCAACATCGTTTTGAATTTACAAGAAAGCAAAGTTTGCAAATTGATAGACTATGATGGAAAATCAGAGTTTTGCACAAGAGGCTGTAGTTAGAATGGAAAACAGAAAAAGAGATGTCTCTTCTCACCATACCATGTAGGAAGGAGCAGAACTGCTGAGAGTTGGTGCAAGAAATCTGAGTGCTACGAAATAGTTCTGTGATCTCCTAGCTGCTCACTAGTAGTACATGCTTTGTTGAGAGGCAGGTAGGTGACTCTGTCCCCCTGTCCCCCTTCTGTACCTCTTCTCTGAAACATCTCTGATTCTATCCCATTGCCTTCCCCTGTTGCTGCATCCCTTGACCCTGTTAGTTCAAATGGGATACTAGGTCAGTTCAAAGAGAGTATTTGTCTAAAAATACTGCATTGCATTTTGAATGCCTCTGTTATATATCATGCCTCTTTATACTGTGACCAAGTTGGCTGTGTTGATGGTACCTCATGACAAGGAGAACAGATGCTATGTTTTATCAACTGTACAACTATCAGGAAAGTGCCCTGGGAATGAACTTGTTGAATACAATGGTAACTTCTCTTTAATAGTTCAATTTTATGGTCTTGTTGGTTTGGAAAGTTGTGGTACTGCCTTAAATGTCTTCTAGTACAAAATACTAAATTTAATCTGGCATATTTTAATGAATTTAATATTTAGTACTTCAGTGGCTTTTCTTGGACCTAGTCAGAAAAGTTTTGGAACCTGTACCAGAACACATTACAGGTTTAAAGTGTAAAAGGAGCTAGATCTATAAGTTAAAAGAGATAAAATTAGGTTTAAATCAGATCTTAGGAATAAATTCTTTGCTATAAGGGTAGTGATGCACTGGAACAATTATCCCAGAGGACCTGTGGGTGACCTGTCTCTGGAAATGTTCAGGGCCAGAACAGGGCTTTGAGCAACCTGATCTACTGGAAGGTGTCCCTAACCATGTCAGGGGAGTTGGAATGAGATGATCTTGAAAATCTTTTCCAACTTGGGCTATTTTGCTGTTGATCCACTGATACTGTTGATCTAAATGACTGTTTCTAGGATGATACCTTTTGTTTTGGCTGGTACTCTGGAGCAGTAAAACGAGGAAGCTGATAGTGATCTAGAGTCTTGATAGTCAAACTCAGGGTCTCAAGCTGTTTAGTGCAATGCACATTTGATATGCATTGGAAAATGATCTGCAAAATGGAGAGACACCAAATGACTCCACAGCTCTCCCATGATTGCATGAGAGCTGTGGCAGAAATTTTTATATGAATTAGAACAAGTATTCTAGATTTCAGATCAGCTGAATTAGTTTATTTCTGTGTTCTGTTGCTTAAAGTTGCTGTCTTTATTGTGTTGAAAAGGTTACAAAAGCTTTTGTACATGGTAACTAAATTTTCTTTAAATAGTACCTTTTTGTTGCAGTTTGTTGCAAAATAGATGATTCATATTGTTGGGTAATGTGGAAACAAGTTTTTTTCCATTATTGTGTGTAATCTTTTCTTTGAAAAGGAGATTTTCACTGTGATTTGTATTAGATGTTTCTCCTGTGCATACGCATTGAAGTGAATGTTTTTACTCAGGGAACAAAGATATGTTTCATTAAGTTTACTGGTTGCACCTTTAAAAGGCTAAAATACCAAAACAAAACCAACCCATACACCTGCTTTATTTATTTATAACTTCTTGTGAGAAGCAAAACTTCAGCAGTATGCCTTTTTTGTNTGTTTGTTTTGTTTTGTTTCCTTCTTTCTTTACCAAGAAGCTGGTGTTACACAGATTACCAAATGGAAGAGGAAGTGTTTTATCATTGTTCTTGATACTCTTTTCACCTGTGTTTCTGATACTGTGTTCTGTGTGGCTGTTGACTCCTAATGAAATTTCTAAGGATTTAATTTTAAATTTTTATGTCTCATGACCAGTGAGTTTCTAAGTCTTTTGAAAGAGGTGGGAGGAAGAAATGGGAGCTAGAATGCAATAAAGTTGAAGTAACCTTCTATGCCTGATTTTTCTCAGAAAACCCCATTAAAACTAAGGCTTGAAATTTTGCTTGAGTAAACAATATCCAAAATAAGCCTAGAAGAAACCTAGACAATGCCAATGGCATGAGAAATTACTCCAGGTATTTTTGATCTGGCCTCTCCAGCACTCAGTCTCAGAATGCACACCAGAGGTTTGTGTAGTGTCGTAATAATATTCTGTGTTTAATTATTTCATCCCTTCTTAGTAATGCTTTTCAACTGATCTGCATTTTGAGAACTGCCCAGCACTAAGCTGCTGTTTTCACAGGATTATTTATTGAAAGGTTTTACTATTGAATATTATGTCATATTAACTTCAGAGCATGATTTTTTCCTAAATGTTGAGTTAGGATTGTTTCTTCCTAAATGCATAACTTTATACATGTCTATATATACGGTCTACTTATCTATGTTTAATCCACTCTTTCTTTTGTGTTCTCTCTATAGCTGTAGTGGTTAAGGTGGACAATGCAAAGTGTCATCTTAAACCAATTTTTAGTTTAACATAAATGTAGCAAAAAATAACATTAATTTTCAGATTTTTAGAAATAAATGGGCTTCTCCTTTTAAACTTCCCACACACAGCTTTGTAAAACTCCTGAATGTTGTTTTAATGCATGGGTGTAATGGACTTGTGTCAGTATAAAACATACATAAAAGCTTTGTAAAACAAACATATGGTAACTTTGTGGCTTTTCTGCAGATTTCTCAGGTGGGTTTTGACCTTGAAGACCTTGGTGTTTTGACAAAAACAGTAGAGAAATCTAATTTACTTGAAGCAGCCATTTCTGTTTTGGCAGGCATGTTTGTTTTGAAAATACAGTCTGAGGCCTGACCTTGGCAGTATGTCTTGGGACATGAATACGTTGCTACAAGTGTTAGTAATTAAAAAACATCATCTTCTGCCTTATTTTAATATTGGAAGCATTGTTTCTAGAATATGTGCTTGGCACCCTCAACCTCTGTATGTTTCCATACAAGTGTCTACAAATGCTGAGCATAAAGCTGTAAATCTTCTAGGTTTTGCTTACTTTGGGTTTAAATGCTTAAATAACCTACCTGTGGTTTTCTGAGTATGGGTGTACGAGTATACTCACTCACTTGAATTCACAGAATGGTGCTTGTTCTCAGAAAAAGGTTTTGGAAATGTAGCAAGGTAAAATTTAGTTCTGAAGCAAGTGAGGACATACTTGCAGTAAAATAGTATAGGGAGTTGGAAAGGGTTTCAGAATTAGTTCACTATTTTCCAGGCTACAGCATATTTACTTTTAGAGTATCTCTGTCCAGAAACTGGAATCACACTAAGCCTGACACCACAGTCCACTGTCCAGATTCAGTTCTGCTGGGAAGATAGACCTAATGTTATTCTGAGTATCATTAATTCAGATATAAATAATGGAAAGAAAACTATGAAGTCAATACATGTACGTGGCTGTCTTTTGTTGCCCTGAGCTTTCTGTCTTCTTGTCTTTCTGTAGAACTTTCTCACGCAGCTTCATGAAAACAATATCTATTCTTAGAATGTTTACATACTTCTCTGAGAGAAGAAATGATTGATGGTGATGTCCAACATCCAAGCTGAAAAAGTGGTGACCTGTGTAGCCAATCTCTTGACCTCTGTACATGTGTATAAAAACTGGAGTCAAGTTTGAATTGAAAAGAGTTTTCCCTCACAGCCGTGGTGTGAGTTTCATTTCAGTGTTCCTGAAATTGAGACATGCCCAGCTTCAGCTCGCAACAGTCTTTTTCATATGGAACACTCTTGCAAGATATGGAATGATTATTTCTTTTTCTTTTAGTCATGCCATTGTGGTGGGTTACTTCATCATGCGTTTTTAGATTAGAAAAGCTCTATTGAAAAACATTTAAGAATCCACTTGGGTAGCCTTGAGCTGTGCTAAAATACAGGTGAATACAGGTGAATAATACAACAAAAATTATCCTCCTTAAAATCTTAATCCCCACCCACAAACCGTTCCCTTAATATTCTGAACACTACTGCTCATGACTAGAGCTGATTGCTACTTTGACTTCCAGAAATGAGAAAGCTGATGTTCAGTGTTAAAGAAGTTCCTGGTGCCGCTCCTTCTCTTCTTTAACGTCAGCTGTGTATGTTGGGCAAGACTAAAACAGCATCTTTATTAACAAAAGAAAAAGACCAAATGTCTTTTCTGGCTAGGTGGCCTTTCTCAGAGCAAAGGCGGCTTTTGTGGGGGTGGAAGAGAGCTTGGTTTGTTCTGGCCTGCTTCCTGTCCCACAGATGTAGACTGGTAAGTAATGTTGGTTTCATGAAGGAATAATGTTGGGGGGGTTTTGTCTCACAAATAACTGTTAGGTTCCAAAGTAAAATTACAGAAGTAAATCTTGTGCCCTCAGGATGAGGTTGTAAAAGCATGTTTTCAACATAATTAGGTACCTAATTGGGTGCTTAAAGTTAAATGATGTATATGCATATGTAAGTAATAAAGTTATATTGGGAAATTCTTTATTTGTCATAGCCTGTGCTCTGCTCCCTATAGATCAAATTATAGGCAGAATACATGTTCTAGCTATTTGAAAATACTCACTTTCCAGGTAAATTCCTTCTTTTTGTTTGCTTTTTTTTTTTCTTTGTGAGATTAACAAAGTTTAAAAAACTATCTGTGAAAAATCCAAACCACTGTGGATAATACAAAAAGCATTTACCAAAGTGAGACTTGAAAGTAAGTAAGTTATATCTAGTGAAATTTGTTATAATTAAACACCCTGAACACCCTGAGGTCAGAAATTGCTGGAAGCTCTTTTTGTGTGCATACAGGAGGTAATGAACAGTGTAGCTTAGTCAACAGGTAACTGCTTTGGAACAGCTTGCTTTAGTGGATTTTCATGCCTTCCTCTCTCTTCAGCAGAAAATGCCATAATGGGGAGAACTTTAACAACTTATCTTGTAAGTGAAACCAGCTGTTGGAGTGAACCAGCTGTTGAGGAGAAACCAAGGAATCACACTTAATACACACACCTGAACTTCTGATACACCTGGTGATCAAAAAGAGGATGATCTTTGACTTAATGATGAGGACACAGGCAACAAACAGCCCCCAGAGATTTCTGTTTAAATTGCTCACATATGAGAACGTTTGGGAAAAAGGCAAAGGAATTGCACTGGAGAACAACCAATCAGACCTGGAAGTGAATTTTTTTTCAGGTCATTTACAATGAAGGTCCCTTGAGTAGCCCACTGAATAGTCAAGTTACTGAGTGCTTAATTTTAGACCCAAAGCCTGGCCATTAATACAACAGACTGTGCCAAATTTTTGCAGCATTAGTGACAGGAAAATGCCAAGTACTAGAAGGAAAAACAGACAGCAGGCTACTAGAACAGTACACCAGAAGAGTGTATCAGAATAATTTCCAGTTTGTCATTAGGCTGGTTTATTGTCTGTGAGCTTTTTAGTCTAAATATTTAACATTAGTTTTTCCTGGTGCATATTTTGAGAAGAACCAAATCCTGTCTTGCATCAATTTTCCCCACATTCTCACTTTGTATTTAGACTGGTGTTGGGTAACCTGTAATTGTATGTCCTGTGGAGAAGGGAATAGGCTCTGTGCCTCAGTAGTTGAGGCTTAAAGTACAGGTTTTAAATTAGCACAGGCTGTCAACTGATAAAGAGGAGCTTATCAGTTCTTACTGCCTTTTTATAATGCTACCATTTACTATTAAATAGTAATGTTTGAATGGGAAACAGTTGTACTGGTGTGGATCACTGTAAGATTACTTAGTCCATCTGTCTGGGTGTGTGCTCTTGTAAAAAAAAATTCATTCTCAGTCAGGCTCATCATGAATTTAATCTGAACCTGTCTTCAGAATTCACTTCTTTGAATCACATCTGCTGCAGTGATTCATTGCTTACTGTCTCTCTTGTGTATGAACTGTTAACAATAAAGGTTACAAGGAGAGTGCAGGTAACATTCTGCTCCAAGTCCCTATCACTGCTGAAAATACTGACTTTGTATTTTTTAAGCAGATAGGGTTTTATTTGCAGAGATGGTGTTATTTTAATTGATGAATACAGGCAGTAGTTTCACTATTAAGAAATTCATTTTTCTGAGTAGTTGAGTAATGTATGCAGGGAGCTAGAGTGACATCTGTCCGTGCACATGAATGTGTGTTTTTCTGGAGTGACAGTTCAATTTCTCTGTGAATAACTTCAAGCTTACTTCTTTGCTTCTGTTTATTCTTGATCATTCAGCACATCAGTTTCATACTAAGTATAAGATAATTTCTTTAGATATTGTTCTTCAGCTAGTCATTTCAACAGCTTGAGACAGTGAACCAAAGATTTTTAAATATTTTTTTTCTCTGTCTTAGGTTAGATGTTCCTGATAGGGATTTTTCTGTTTTCATTCTATAAGTCTGCTACATATTTCAACATAGATGGAATTATAAACAGTTATAGCCTGTCTGGGGTTTCATGTGTGTATACTTCTAAAATGTTATATTCTAATCAATCATTATAAATATTATATAAATAGTAAATATTGTATGTTCTATTATAGCTTATCATATTGTTGAAACTAACTTGTTAGGAAAGCAGTAACAGACTTGTCTAGTAAGGGTATGGATACTAGTAAGCTGCTCATCTTGAAGATCACAGAAGAATTTTTAGAGTTCTTTAACCCTAACCAAACCACAGAAAGTATCTGAACACTGTTCTCAAAATGCTGTTTCAATGAAAACCTTGCCTCTTTATTTTTAAAAGTGAAAGGAATTTCAAGCATAAAATTACATGAAATTTAATATGTTGTGGTTAGGGGAAGTTCTTAGGGAATGCAATATGTATGTGTGCAATGTATTTATATTTTCTTTCACACACTACTGATTGTTTTTATTGTTCTGTCGCTCTCTTTTGCCATGTAGCCGTCCTCAGAAGGTGTGTCTGTGTCCTTTCCTGCCTGTACATCCGCTAAAGGTCTCCACCTGCTTGTATATAATTCAGCATCCAGCAGAGGTGAGTAAGGCTGTGGTGACTGTGGGACTTGAGCTCGAGTCTTAATGCAGCAAATAGTAGGCAGGAAGAAACAGCCGTGCTGTCAGCTCATTGTCATCCTCCCACCCCAGCCATCAGCTGTGTACCACGAAGTATCATGGTACTTGCCCATCTGCCAGACTGGGTGGGGATAAGAAGCAGAGGGAGAAAAGGTAAAGCTTTCTGTGAGAGAGATAAGAACAGTTTAATAAATTAAACAAAGTGAGATATAGTAGTCATAGTAGTAGTACTACTACTAGTACTGATATTAATAATAATAATAGCAAGTGATGCACAATACAGTGTTCACCATCTGCTGGTGCCCAGCCCATCCCTGAGCAGCAGTTGGCAGGTCCTGACCATCCCCAGTTTAAATATTGGGCATGATATTCTGTGGTGTGAAATATCCATGTTTAGCCAGTTCGAGTCGTCTGACCTGGATATGCTCCCTCAAGATTTTTTATGCAGATCCTCACTGGCCTCAAGCATGAGACACTTGAGAAGTCCTTGGCTTAGGGTAAACACTACTTGACACACTGATGTTTTCATTGTTGCAATCAACATTATTCTCATCCTGAACCCAAAAAGCAACATTTTATCAGCTACTGAGAAAAAATTAATTCTATCCCTGCCAAAACCAGGGCAATCATGTAATGATTTTTCTTTTTAAACTTCGTGACTGAATGCCAGTTCATCTGAGTTGCTGTATTTGTTGTTCAGTTCTTTTGAATTATTGTATCTTCTGAAATAACACCTTTTTTTTCTGTAATTCCACGCATGCAAGATGTCTCAACTGTATAGTCTTACTAGAACTGAAATCTACTTCCCTTTATACAAAATTTAAGAATGAAATAACATTATTATTAAATAACATCAAATAACATAAGGGCATATGTTGTGATTTGTGAGGTATCCTGTGCAAGGCCAGGAGCCTGGACTCAGTGATCCTCATGGGTCCCTTCCAGCTCTAAGTATCCTGTGATTCTGTGAACAGTGTCTTGCAGAGGTGCTTAGAGTTGAGCCCTGGAGAAATGTATTGATTAAAGCAGTGATCTTTTATTGATGTTAGTGTTCTGTTAAAAATATGAATTAAGCTATTTATCTTAGTGGTGACCTTACCTGTGTCCCCTATGAAAAACTCCAGTTCAGCTTCAGAACAGAATGTTTTGGTTTACCAGTGGGAAAACATACATTGATGTTTTTCTCTTTGGTTGACAGTGTGCTATGGATGTGGATCCTAAGGCGTTTAGAAATTGTACCACAGTTACAGAAATCTGGGTAGATGGGCTGTCTGTGAATTATACTGTGGAACTCAGAAAACTAGTCTCTTGATCCAGCTGTTTGCTTGACATTATACAGTTGCCCAATCAGCATATAAAGAGTAATTTCCTGAAGGAATTTAAGCCAAATACAAAAAAAATCCAATTTAAAACAAGTATTTTCTTGAAGAGAAATAAACCAGAAGCCATTACATATTTAGGCCCTGAATGGGAAAACTGATTTTTAATGCACTGTGTATAATAGGAATAGTCTTTCATTAATTCTTATTTCAGAAGTGCCTAAATATATGCTGAAGTCACTTGCTGGGAAAAAGAAGTTTGAAAATATGCCAGAGATACTGAATTGGCATTTTAATTGTGTTGAATTTCTTGTTTCATGGTGGAAGATATTAGAAAAAGTTTGCAGATTTTTCTAGATTTAATGCACCATTCCTGTGTCTGTCTGGAAGGCTATCTACAAATTTTTATTATTTAGCAATCACAACAGCTGTCTGTTACAATGGGATGCAAGTTTTTCCATTACTCTATATTACGTAATAATAATTCATACAATAAATTATTATTGGAAGACAACTATGGTAATTATCCAACTACATGAGGGCCCTTGGCTTATAAGAGATAAGTCCTATTAAATGGTGGGAAGCTAAGAACATCATACACACTATAATCTTTGGAGGTGTTATCTTAGATGGTCACAGGCAGTGCTTTTGATTGCATAGCTGTAGGGGCATATGTGACAAAAGGTAAGTTCCCTTTGCTTGTAGCTGTTCGTACTCAAAACACAATCAGTCTTGAAGGCAAATGAGCTTTCTGGACTGTATCTGATCCTTCAATCTGCCATTGCATTACAGATACACTCTAACAGTCTGTTTCAAAAATACCCCATTAAACTAACCAGGTAGAGAATGTCTTTCCCCTGCTGCACATCAGTCCTAACTGCATCCCCCATGTGCTTCATTGTTGGCTTTGGATGTCTGCAGTTTGTTGAAGTAAGCCTTGAGCTATGGTCACACGATGCTATTGAGACTAATATGGAGACAGGATAGTAATGTAGAAAGTCAGGAAAAACATGTCCTGTGCTCTGATTAATGTGACTAATGTCTTCACATTCACACTATCCAGAGGCCAAGGTGCCACATAGACCTGTGAATATATCAGGTATTGTGAAGGGGAGAGAAATCACTTATTGTGGAACAGCAGATCACATGTGAGAAATCATACTGTCAGACTTCCATTTTGCATAATAGCTACATGACTTTTATAGATTTTTATCTGTGAAGGAATCCAAGGATAATACCACATTCCATGTCAAGGTGTAAGTACTTGTTCTCAGTGTTATTATACCATTGCTCATCATGAGAATAATTTAAAAACTAAAAATATAGAAACCCAGCATCCAGACTAGTGCAAAGGTAGTGGAGTTATTTGGTCAATCTGATGTATTTTTCTTCTTTGTGTATCAGTAAATATATATATATATGNGTGTGTATATATATATATAAAAGTAAATAAAATAATTTTGTCATTTTTCCTTTTTCATGCTTGCTGTTATGATGCATAGGTCAGTGGCATAGCTAGGTGTACCTCTAAAAATGCCTTTTTGTCTTACCTTTGCCTTTGATTATTCTTGAACTGATTGGAAGTAGGATGTAGGCTATTACGTACTTTTCAAAACCTGAGTGATGTGTATAACTCAGGACAGAACCCCAAAGCATAGCAGACGTGTCTTTTTAAATTTCTTATTCCCTGCCTTTCTTTCTGTAAGAATTTTCCATGTTAACCATCTGAGAAGAAAATTTAGACTGTGGGTACTTAATTATTTGGTATATTGATCTAATGCCAGTAATTTTCTTTGAATTGCTCATTACAATACCTCTTCCATATAGTGTTTCTTAGTGAACAGTAAGAAATGTGAGGGGGAAATTCTTTCTGCTTGCCCTAAAAATTCATAAGCAAACATGAAGGAAATATACACCAGTTGGCTTTAATAAATATTTGTATTAGTTTGAACTGTTGTTTCATTATAGATGGATAATGCTCTGGTAACCAAAATTACCACAAATTCCCAGAAAACGAAAAAACCACAATGCAAAAAGTAAATTGCCTTGAGTCTAGCAGGAAGTTAGCTTTTCATGCTGCAGCTCTCAGAGATCCAGTGTTTGGACTACTGCTGAGCAGTGCTCACACAGCATCAGGGCTTTGCCTCCAAGACTGCCTTCAAAGGCCAGCAGTGTGGGGATGGGCAAGAGATTGCAGGATGTGTAGCCAGAACAGCTAAGCCTGGCTGACCAGGGGGATATTCCATACCATATGACAACACAGTAAGAGCTGGGGGAATTGAGTGGCAAAAGGCATCTGTCATTGAGGCTTGTGTAGGAACTGCTACATGTGCTGAGGCCTTGTTTCCCAGGAAGTGGCTGCACTTTGCCTGCTGATGGGAAATGGAGAATAAAATATATTTATTTTCCTTTGTGTCTGCCCATGGCCTTTTCAACCCACAAGTTCATTTACATCTTATTTCTCCACCCCATTCCTCTGAGAAGAGAGAGTGGCTGGTGGGCACCAGGAGGCCAACCAAGGTCAGCCTGTTCTCAGTTCCTTTCAGCTTTGCATTTCATGTTTTAGCTTCCATTTTTTTTTTTTAATTGGAAAAATCTGTTTCCTGTGTTGGTAAGATAATGTATTTCTTTGGTATGAAGGGTAATTTTCAAGTAAGGATATGACATTAGAGGGAGCAGTTGAATAACTTTCTGCTGACTGATGACAGCTCTTTTGGTTTTGCTTATCAGAGACAAATAGTTGATTTTCTTCCTGTTCCTTTATTACCACTTCTTAAATTATTATGAAGAAGGGAGGCCACTGACTACTGAATTGGAATGTTGTTTAATTATGATAAAATAAAGACAAATAATACGGTACCACTGTCGATGGCTTATTTTGCTTTGCTGAGGTAGAAGAAATTGATGGCAGTTTGAAGAATATTTATGCCTCCCATTGCTGGCACTTCACTCCCAAGTTACTTTGATCATCACCTGTCCCTAGGAGACCTCATGCTGCTGCTGCCCTGAAAAATGGTGGTGGATGTGGCAGGACAACTACACCTTCAACTCCATGATGTTTCATTATAGAGGATCAGTAGATAAGGTTCAGAAATAGCAAAATTAATAAAAGTTTTAGGCAACAGTAATAATTTTTCAGGAAACTATTTTAACTATACTTTGGTAGCAAGACAATGTGAGAGTGCAGGCAGCTGCACATTGATATTTGTGGAAGTAACATATGCCAAGAATGAGTTAATCAGGGCCTCGTGTTCACAAATACCGTGTTGTTGAGATATGGCTCTTAAATCAGAAGGCAGACCAAACCTTACCTCCCTACCCCTGGGTTTCATTAATTAATCTGGTGGTTAATTGGATGTTCATTGTCCGAATCCTGACACATTCAGGATGAGACTGTTGTAAGAACTAATTTATTTTACTGGGTTTAGGGCTTTCATGATCTTACTTGGCATCTAGTGTCTTACCTCCTGCTAGATTCAGCTAATGACCTTCTTTTGTTCATCTTATGAGAACTAAAGAAACCGAAACTTCCATTTTAGTGTTGGCTTGCTGTGTTCACTAAGTGCAAGATAAAATTATGCATTTACTTCCTTGATGGGAAAACAAAATTTGACATCTCACAAACTGAAGCTCAAATTGTACTAATTATTGTCTAGACAAAAGTTAATTGCCAGCTCTGCTAAATGAAGCACAGAAATATATTGCTCTGTTTGAGGAGTAGATGGTTTGCTTCAGCTGCCATTATTTCCTTCTTCCACCATTTTCTGAAGCCCTGCTTCAACACAGCTCTCTTTAATGCTCTTTGAGGAATGAAGAGCCCCTGCTCCCCACCCAGGCATGGTGGTCACCTTCCTCACCTGTGGCACAAAGATGTATACGGGTGCCTGGTCATGACAGCCTGAATGGCAGGAGACAGTGTCTTTGTGGCAGTGTAGGTGTCATTGTCCAGGTTACTCTGAAATGAAGTGACAGCAGAATGTTTGTGTTTCAAACTCTCTGTTCTCATGCAATCCATGGGGTTTTTTTAAAATCATCTGTTTGTGGAAATTGAGCCCTACCCTAGTTTTCTACTGATCTTGATACTATTACATTAATGCTAGTGGGTTTTTTTGCTCACTATTTATTATTCTGTGATTTTCTCTGAAGTTTGGTTACTGCTTTCTATACTGATAACCTTGTTCAAATTTATGATGATGATCATAGATTAGTTGAGACTAAGCTCAGTAGTGTCAATCAAAACAATACAATTTGAAGGATCAAGTTTTTTTTCCCTGAAGATTTTTTGTCCTGTTACCTCCTAAATTTTTCTCTATCTGTAGCCAACAGAATTTGATAGAAAATGAAAACATTAACAATTCATAGAAGCCTTTTCAAAAGTAACTTTTCTTTTTTTACAGGAAAGTCGAGTGTTAAGAACGGTACCTTTGCTGGCAGCTTGTCTCCCTCCAGACAAATGTAAAATTTTGGTTGGTCGACGTTTTAATGAAGACAGGTGAGCAGGATTGCCTGTCCATTTTTTGGTTCTCTGTAAATTATAGGAATATATCTTTCAGTGTCTTTTTTAATAGCCAACTCTGTTCTTAATTTTTATTTCAAGTGTGCACACTCACTTTTGATATAAGCTTCTGATTTCCAAAGGTAGTCAGAAACACTTGATATTCTTCCCCTAGGTTATATTCTCAATTCTGTGCTCTTGGAGTCTTCAGATGGCTACTTTCAAATTCTTAACTGTTTCCAGTTCTGTTCTTTCCTAATACTGGGTCTGTCTTGCTATTCTGTTTCATTCTTTCTTGGTTTGCTTTATCTGATTTACCATCTGGTGTCATGGAAGTAAAACTAATAGTTTTTACTCAAGTGTGTGAAATTGAGAAGGCAGCCTTGTGGTGAGAAACTTGAAATTTGAAAGAAATATATCACTTTCTTCTTCCTCTTAAAATTAATCATAAGAAAGCATGGCTTTCAGAATTTTTAGGTGTTTTCTTTTTTTCTAATATTCTCAGGCCTTGGAAAATATTGCTTTCCCATATAGCATCTTGAATCTTCATTAGATGAAGCTAAATTTTAGAAAACAGGTCATGGTACAAATGTCGGTGAAGTTTTACCACATACATTTTCAGAAATCGTGAATACTTACAAAGGAAATTAGTTCTCAAATTGAGTTAAATTCTTAGAGGAAACTCTCTCTAGAGTTCAGTGTACAAAAATATTGGAAGGTAATACAGAATGATGACTACACATCTTTGTGCTGCCCATATTTTAACTAGAAAACATTAAAAATACATCACTTTTCTTTCAGTCTTCTATGATAAAAACTAACAGTTATCTGAAAGGTTCTAGGCTACAGGGAAATTTTACTCCCTTCATGTTAAACCTGAAAATGAAGCAACTTTTCAAACTGATACCCATCAGGTATGTGTATCTGTCAATACAGTCTACACCTAGTAAATCTTTGAATTCTTTTAGAATTGATGATTACAATATTAAAGCTGCTTCAAGTTTGAAATCAGAAGTATTTCTCTAAACCAGAGAATCCTTTTTTGGTCAAAACCTCTCGTGGATCTCACCCTCAAATTCTGTTAGATTTTTTTGCTACGAACCACGCTGGAGGTAGTGATAGAAACAAACATGGTGATTTCAACAAACATATTACGTTCATATGAATTTTGGTGATCTGTCTTACCCAGGTATGGGGTTAAAACCTGAAAGGTTCAGCATCTGCAGTGTGTCTGCTTTGTGGATGTGAGACTGTAGAAATTGGGAGTGCTCAGTCATGGACTTTATGCCCACCTTCTTGGGAGGAGGAAGGAAGAGTGATAGAGAAGAGTTATTTTCCAGCTTTGCAATGTGTTATTTTTTAGCTATAAATGCATTCTGTCAATGTTTTAAACAATATTCCTTCCTTGTAAAAATGAAGGAACAGGCATTTTGCAGACTTGAGGAAACATCTCAGTGTTTACTGTAAATGGAAAGGGCTGTACTGGTCCCTGATCTTCTATTAGGGCGAAAATCTTTTCTAATGAGACTTCTAAAGCCTCACAAATTTCAAGGCTTCATCTTATAACGCATTAAACTAAACAGAACTTGTTTGTTTTATGTATTTCTTAAAAGCCCTGCTGTCTGTAAGCAGCTTGGTACCTACTGTATAGGTATCTTAACGTTGCCCCCTGTTGGGGCAAGACTTTTCTCTTTGTTACTTTGAAGAAATAAATTATTACAGAATGCTTGTGGATGTATTTTAGAAGTATCATTGTTTTTAAGCATATTAAGGCCATACTTTTTTCTTTTTGTTGATGTTGTCTGATACTATTTGTGTCCTTTGCTGCTGCCACCAGAAGTGCGTATAAACCAATATAAATCAATATCTCTGCTGTCACTGACCTTGCATGTGGACAGTGCCTGCAGATGGAAGCATGATGTGGTATTCACATTCTTTCTCTGCATACCTGTAGAATCCTACCATACAGCAGACCTGGCCAAGTGATAACATGGATGGTTGCCCATACTCTTGTAAATAATCATAATAGAATGGTAGTGGAAATATTTGTATTATTGGGGGGTCCGGCAGCTCTTGGCTACAGCTCTGAAAACTTAGAATCGTTCAAGACAACTTTTGTGAGCATAAGTGATTGTCACTGTGGATTTGAGTGAAAACTAAGCCATATGCAGCAGCTGATTTTCTTTGGAAGTCCCCATCACAGCAGCTGTAGCAGTGGCATACCAACCACCAAACTGACAGCTGTAAATACGTAGCTGGCAGAGGTCTGCTGTTGAGGGGAAGTGTACATACCATCTCAGCTGGGTAGCTCTCTGTGCCCATTGCTTGAAGGGGAAGGCAAGTTTCCAGCTGTATCTTGGTTACTTTTCCTATGCTTTGTAATCAGCATCCAAAATGTATGAAGAGAACAAAGGGATTTTATAAGGAGCTCCAGAATTGTGTCCTACAGAATAACTGGCATAACCTGGATGAAAGTGTAAGGTTTAGATTTCCAGTGGTTATGACAGTAAGACTGGAAATCAGGATTTTAAATTTTTTTGGTGTTTCGATAAAAGAGTATACGTAAAGCACGTTTTTTGTTTTGTTTAGGATTTCCTCTACTCAGTTCCTTCTTGGGTACACTTTTTTCATGTGGTTGAAAACTGACGCACAACTTGTGTAGATTACATTTACCTTATTCTTGGTGTGCCTATATTGCAGAAAAGCTAAAGAACCAACTTTGGAAAATCTGTCCAGAGCTTGATATCTTCAACATATAATTGACACTATAATGGTAAAGATGAGAAGGAATTAATCCAGTTTTTTAAGAGCTAATGTGTGATTTTTCCTAGTTTTCTCTATTCCTGTAATCTGGCATTTTAATTCTTCTGGAAATATGAGGTGTTTCCATGGTGACTTGTCTTATCAGATAGTATTTCTCAAATAAAAGACCAATTCCACTGGTTATCTGGATTTTTTTTACCCCAAACACTCAAAGACTTCGACCCTTTTTTTGGTATTGATTACATTAATGTCAGATACTGAGATTTCTTTGATGTACTAAAATGATTAAGCTAGAAGTGAACAGCTAGGCATGAGTACTTAGAGCATGGTGGTATTGTAAAAATAACACTTTTGTGAGTTGTTAATATTTGCTGTTTTCTTTCCTTCAATGAAAATTGAATGTTATTGTTAGTACGTGTGATATGGTGAGCAAGAGGGGTTGAAATATACAAAAGTATGGGGGAGAACAGAAGGGTAGCTAGTGCATCTGTTGCTTCAATTTAATTAAGTGATTGCTTATTCCTGAATAGGAAGTTAAGGTGTAATATATATAGGTGGATATACACTGTG
The DNA here is from genome assembly GCA_008694505.1 of Cyanoderma ruficeps. Classification (NCBI taxonomy): domain Eukaryota; kingdom Metazoa; phylum Chordata; class Aves; order Passeriformes; family Timaliidae; genus Cyanoderma; species Cyanoderma ruficeps. The sequence continues at coordinate 21,263 of VZDJ01000100.1, read as the reverse complement.
CATTGTGGTTTTCTGAAAGTGCAATTACAAAAGCATTTACATTTATTTGAAGGATGTCTATTAAAATGCTCTCTATAACGATACAGAATGTCAAAAAAGTGGACTGTAGCAGTGTGGGCAAAAAAAAGTGCTAATGTCTTTCCTTGCATCGTTCATAGAGTTGTATCTAACAACTGCAGCATATTTGAGCAGTATATTTGCTATTCACTATGGAAATGTTAGGGCAAAAGCAGCCATAGTCTCTTATCTGTGAACAAAATACAATTTATTGCATTCATGCTTTTTTTAGGCTACTAATAATATTTTGCAGGCAATTGTTTTTGTATAGTAATACTGATCCACTCAGCAGTAATTTTGGGCTTATACTGAACAGAGATAGCAACTGTATCTAATGTCTAACTTGTCAAAAATCTGAATTATTTTGATGCCAGAGTTTGATAAACAACCTTGTCACTATAGTTTTTAAGTTTCATTTTATATTTTTTTGACTATTTGGATGGGGTGATTTTGCCTTTATTTTACTTTTCTGAAAAGGTCATCTAATCATCAAGCCTTGTCTCCTTGCAAACATTCACACTTTGGTGATTCTGGATGCTATGATAAAAATTATAGATTCTAATGAAGCAACACTTACAAGACAACAGAAGCAAATATTTCTACATCCATCCTCTACTGTTATTTAGGACAATGTGGGGACAATTACAAATTTATCTGCATTGCTCTCTGAAATCAAACCACGCAAAGTGCTGGGCAACTCTAGCTGTGTGTATAGACTGGGGAATGAGATGCTGGAGAGCAGCACTGTGGAAAGGGACCTGGGGGTCCTGGTTGATGGTGAGCTGAACATGAGTCAGCAATGCCCTGGCAGCCAGGAGGGTCACCCTGTCATGGGGAGCATCAGGTACAGCATCGCCAGCCAGGCAAGGGAGGGGGTTGTCCTGCTCTGCTCTGAGCTGGGGCAGCCTCACTTTGAATATTGTGTGTGGTTTTGGATACCACAATATAAATGATGTTGAGCTGTTAGTGAGTGTCCAAAGGAGAGCAATGAAGGTCATGAACAGCCTTGAGGGGAAGCCACACAAGGAGCAGCTGAAGTCACTTGGGCTGTTCAGCCTGGAGAAAAGGAGGCAGGGGAGGCCTCACTGCAGTTACAACTTTTTGTGAGGGAAAGAAGAGGGTCAGACACTGATATCTTCTTTCTTGTGACCAGCAACAGGATCTGGGGGAGTGGCCTGAAGTTGTGCCAGAAGATGGTTAGGTTAGTGTCCTGGTTTAGGGCAAATTTGGGAGGAAACCTCCAAATGGGGGTTCCTCTGGAGAGCAAACCTAAATGACCTCTCCCTCCAGTCGGTCTGGGAAAAGAACTTCCTTGGAGAAAAGTGGAAAAAACTATTTATTTAACAAACTGCCCACAAGCATAAGGAATTAATAATATGAAACAATAAATCCTCTCGCTGGTCCGAAGAGAGAGAGATGGTAAAACTGAGAGAAGTCCTTGCCGTGGGTTAGCTCATCTCCCTCAGTCTCTTATCAGTCCCAGTCCCTTTCGGCGCTGGAAAATGCCGAGGTCCAGGCCCGGTGGGCCCCAGGTGCAGCTCCTGGTGCTCCTCTGGGTTTTTTCAGTCCAGAGCAGAAAGGAAACAGTCCCAAGAAGAAAGGAAAAAAGACAGTCCAGGAAGGTTCTTTGCCTCAGCTAGCTAGACTAACTAACAAGAAAAAAACCTCCCTCTTGCCGCTGTCTGTGCATCCAACGAACACCCAAGGACGAAGAGCAGATGCAGAGGAGTGAACACTGTTTTTTCAAAACAAACTGCACCCTTCTTCTTTCCCTGCTCACTCTCAGAACCAGTCTTAAAGGTACAGAACACACAGCACACACAGGACAATTGGGGATACAGGCACCATAGTCTCCCTAGGACAGTTAGATACTAGAATAAGGTTTTTCACCCTGAGGGTGGTTTGGTGCCAGAACAAGTTCCCAAAGGAAGTGGTCACCGCTGCAAGCCTGTCTGAGTTCAGTAAGCATTTGGTGAATACTCTCAGGCACATGGTGTGACTCTTGGGGTGTCCTGAACAGGAACAGGAATTGAGTCAATAATCCTTGTGGGTCCCTTGCAATTCAGCATATTCTATGATTTTATGGTTCTATGATTCTGTGAAATCTCAGTATATTTCCTAGCCCACCTGAAGTTCAGTAGTTTAGATCAGAAATTAAATGGACTGCTTGGGGAAAATGTGTAGTTTCACTTTCAAAGTAATAAAATGCAACTTATTTCTGTTGATTTTATCAAGCTGTTTAAGGTAATTATATACATCAATAGATATGTCATTTTCTAGTGCTTGTTCACAAAGAATTCGTACTATGTCAAAGAGCAACTAATCAAGTTTTGCCACCTAGCAAATACTGTAAAACTGTTTACAGGTTATAGTTCTTTATTCAGGTGACTTCTTTTGTGAGGTTATTTTCTGTGCTTTGTGCACATTTGGTGTCATTATGCTATCAAACAAAATTTACACATTTTTGCCCCATACCTCAATCAAGAATGACTAAATATAGGCAGAGATCATCAGCCTGTCACAGCTTTTGTTCATTCTGTGTGTGAAAGTAATTAGTGCTGGTTAACGGAACATGTGCTGATTTCCATCTGAAACTGTACTTTACCATATCAAATTTCAGATTTTTCAGTATAATTTAGGTAACATTCTCTCTGGCTATTTTTTCTTTGAATACTATAGACCAGCTTTGCAGTCAGTTCATAGCACTTCCTTTCTGCCACTCCTTCCTCCTCACACTTTCCCTATCTGTCAGTGTGTGTGCTCTCCAGAGGCTGCAGCGCCTTTCTGGGCATAGTCACAGGGAACACACAACTCTAGCAGCTTACTCTCTGCCAAGACCTTGGCATGAACCCAACACAGTGTATGTCACATATGGGAAGACCTTCTCACTCCCTACAACTACTTGAAAAGAGGTTATAGAGAGGTGCGTGTTGGTTTCTTCTGTGAACTATCAAGCAACAGACAGAACAAGAAGAAATGTATCTTAAGATGTTGTTCAATGAGAGGTTTAGATTGGAAAATTCCTTCACCAAAAGGACTGTCAGGTAGTGGGACAGGCTGCCCAGGAAAGTGGTTGAGTCACCATCCCGGGAGGTATTTAAAAGACCTGTATATAGTGAGTTTGGGGATATGGTTTAGGGATGGACTTGGCAGTGTTAGGTGTCCAGTGGGACTTGATTGTCTTTGAGGTCCTTTCCAATGTAAACAATTCTATGATGATCCTTGTGCTGATGTTTCTGTTCCTAAAGATTACACTTTACATGAAAGAAAAGTAGATACATGATTAAAAAATAGATAAAACAGATGCACTCTTGCTGAATATCTCTTATGCTTCAGTCTTGATACTAAGGCCTTTTTCTGAATGTGGAAATGACAGAGGGTAGTTACCTTTATTTTTATTCATTTTATTACTTGATGGGAATTACTACCGTATAGGAATTATGGCAGTCTTGTCTTCCAAGCAGTATTGAGTACTGAGAGAGGCAAAGGCACCTGCCTATAACTAAGGTGAAATAGTAAAAATTATAAGAAAAACTGAGAAATCTTCATTTAAATAAAGAACAGATGCTTTTTTTTGTAGAAAGAGCCTGATGGTTTTCTACAGATAATACATTAGCATCTGTTCTTTATTATTAGTATTGTTTGCTACTAAATGGGAGTGTTGTACTTTTAAAATTTGAATGCTTACCTTTTACACTGGATCCATGCTGAATTGAAACCACTTAGAGAGTTTGAGAGCAACTGAGTACATGTGTCATGAAAATGTTTATGGTACAAAAATGGGATTATGTTTAAATTACACATTTCAAGAGCATGCATCCTGGAAATAATGAAATACTACTTAAGTACAATCATGAGAATGTATAAATCTTCTGTGACAAAGTGTTGAATATTCAGACATGAATGAAACATCTGAATAGTTCTGCTTAGGAGAGATTGTTGTCATACTAGGTGGATTATAAAGGCCTGCAATACCTGCTGCATACCAGAACTAAAACTGATTTAATTACTTGAAGTCATTCTGTTTTGAGGAAAAGACCAACTAAAGGCCATAATTACCTGTTGATATTCATTGCATAGGTACTATAGAATTACCAGGTATAGGATACTGGCATGAAAGGGGACTTCAAAGATCACCTGGTCCAAACTTTTTTAGCAAAAATACAGTCTAGGCAAGATGGCTAAACCTTTTCAGCCAGATCTTAAGTGTCTGGTGTTGGGGAAGTTATGGAAGTAACACTTGGTGGGAATAAAAGGGATGGAAGGACTAGGAAGAGGAAAGCTAGGAGAGTTGAATTCTTCATCCTGGAAAAGAGATGGGCTAATTGCGGCCTTCTAGTACCGGAAGAGAGCCTACCAGATGGATGGAGAGAGACTATTTACAAGGGCATTTAGTGACGGAATAAGGGGGAATGGATTCAAACTGAAAGAAAGCAGGTTTAGATTAAATATTAAGAAGAAATTCTTTACTTCGAAGGTGGTGAAGCGCAGGGATAGATTGCCCAGAGAAGCTGTGGATGTCCTGTCTCTGGATATGGTCAAGGCCATGTTGGATGGGGCTCTGAAGGAACCTGGTCTACTGGGAGGCGTTCCAGCTTGTGGCAAGCAGGTTGGAATGGGATGATGTTTAAGATCACTTCCAACCCAAGCCATTCTATGATTTAATGATGATTCCATGATCCTTGGACAAGTATGCATTGAAAACCACTGTTTTCAAGTGAATTTTATTTTGAAGACTAAAACATCAGTTGTGGTGTTTGTAATATGAACTTAAAGTGCTTCGTAATCAGTATGGGTTTGGATTAGTTTTAAGAATGCTTTTTTTTTTTAATCCTCTAAGAGTATTAATGATTTAAAATCTCTCAGGATAGTTTGCTCTTTCAAGACTTGGGTTCTCAAAGCAAACATGAAAATAATGACCTTTCTGATTGAGGTGATTCTAAAGACTATGTGATGGTACTGCTGAAATGAGTTCCAGACAAGTAATGCAGTCTTTGTTACAAGACTAGACTTCTCTTGGGTTGACCCCTCCCAGTCTGCTTGACTACTTCACTCTCAGTCTGCTTGACTACTCCACTCTGGTGAGACCCCACCTGGAGTACTGTGTCCAACTCTGGAGCCCTTAACATAGAAAAGATACGGATATGTTGGAAAGAGTCCAGAGGAAGGCTGTGAAGATGATCAGAGGGCTGGACACATCTCTTATGGGAAAGGCTGAGAGTTGGAATTGTTCAGTCTGGAGAAGAGAAGGCTCCAACGGAGACTTTATTGAAGCCTTTCAGTACCTAAAGGCGCTTTCAAGAAAGGGGGGAGGAGGGAGGCTTGTGCAAGGTCTAGGACAAGGGAAATGGTTTTAAACTGAAAGAGAGTAGTAGGTTTAGATTAGACACTAGGAATACATTCTTTACTGTTTGGGGGTGAGGCATGGAAATAGGTTGACTACAGAAGCTGTGGCTGCCCATCTTGGGAGTGTTCAAGGCCAGACTAGTTTAGGCTTGGGACAATGTTTTTCACAGATTTTTATAGACTAAGACAGTGGTGTCCTGCAAAAACTTCAGGAGTTTCCATGCACATTAACTGTACACTTAATAGACAGTAGTTAGTCCTGTGGTACCACTGACAAATGTAGAAGCCCACAGGAAGGAAGAAAAAAGTGTAAAAGTATGGGAACTATAACTTTAGCGGTTAGTGTAAGTCATAATTTAAAAACCCCAAAAAAACAATGGAAATGATAACATTTTTCAAAAGCGTCCTGTAGGTGTGGACCATGAATTGCTAATATTCTCTGTATATAGAAGTTCAAAAATGGGATAATTGCAGTAATTTTATGCTAAGCGTTTGAACACATTTTCCAGAATACATATTTTTAATTTTGGTAAATGATTCAAATGTCTTTGGCTCCAGTAGACATTCGAATAGTGATTAAGCAGTGGAAAAGATACAATATATTGCTTTATTCAGTTTTCATTGATTACTTTTGTGTTTTTTTGACTGTCTCCACTTAGAAGCTGGGGGAAAACCAACAGCTTCTAAGGTGTTGGAAGAAGAAAGTGAGAGATGAGAAAGGGACATTTCAAGTAAAATTTGGTGGAGATGAGTGGAAGCTAATATCTGAAAGAATGTGTATGACATGAAAACTTTCAATAATTAATTTAATTTTGTGTTTCTGTGCATTGAAGGTATCCTGAATTAGCAACTGTGTGCAGAAATCCCAATACTCTAATTTTGTATCCTGGAGCTGAAGCAACCAATTTGGAAGAAGTGGCAGTGATGTCTTCTAGTCCATCTGTTATGATCATCATTGATGGAACATGGAGTCAGGCTAAAGATATATTTTACAAAAATTCTCTCTTCCGCCTTCCCAAGCAGGTAAGTTATAAATTGTAAAATAAAAATTCTAAATTTGTCTAATAGATGCTTGCTTCTGATCAGTCAGATGGGAGTGATTTTCTAAGGATGTAACCAGCTAATGAGAAAGACAGCTTGAGCAATTATTTAAGCAATCTGTTAGATTGTAAGAAAGATGATTGTAAATATTGAGGGTTTCCACTTTCTGACTTGAAATTATTTTTCTGTTTTTGAGTTAGTGTATGTAACTTATAGTGAATCATTGTTTTGCAAATTTGAAAACTAATTTATGTAGAAACTTTTAGTGTCTTGTTTAAGATGTTAGAATACTTAGATTGAAATAAGCACTTCTTGATTAAAATAAGCATTTCTTTTCCCCTGCATAAGTATTTTACATTGCAGAAATAGGAAAGCTGAAAATTGAATTTTGTAGCCTCTTAGGAAAGGGTCACATTCTTCTCATGTGTGGTCTTGATATTGAAAAATCTGTCTCCGGTAACATGTGACAAACACTGTCATTTGACTGCATGCACAATAATTTTGTGTCTATATCTTAAATGTTTTCATCAGACTAGGATTGTTTGGCTATGTTCAATTTTTTGACACAGCTGCCATTTTTTATTCAGGGACATTACTGAAAGTGTAGTTCAGAAAAAGTATTAATATCAACAGTTTTACTAATGGAAAAAAATAATTCCCTTCATCATTGGATCGTAATTAGTATCCCTGAGGTTTTTAAAATGTTTATTTTATTAAAATAATTGGCAGCAAACATAGGAATTATTTTACATACAAGTAATGATTTTAAAATTATTAAATCCTGCCTAAGGCAAATTGGAACTGATAAAGACTTTGAAGTGATAGAACAAGTAAAAATAATGTAATGAAAATATACTAAGATACTACATGTAAAACTCTTGGAAAATTGAGCAGTAGTATTAACTATAATGCATGAAACAAAATTAATAAATATAGAAATAATTAATATATATTTTAAAAAATCCATAATGCCCAGTTTGTTACTTTACTTTAGATTTATTTTACTGTTGCATTAGATTTCACTAAGATATTAAAATTTATATGCACTACAAGAAATAAAAAACATTTCATATTTAGAAACAAATGTGTTGCTACCATAGGAGGTTATTACACCAGAAAGACTAGAAATAAATCACATCTACATGTGGTTTTATAGATACGTAATTTATCTACAACTGTTTTCTGTATGTTAAGATGTTTTGTATAAAATTTCCTAGCTGTAGGAGCAAATGTTGGTATAGGATGTTAATGTATAACCCTCTGTACATGAACATGGATAAAAACATGTAAGGACATGACAGCCCAGGGAGATGTTTTTCTGGATGGAAGTTGATAACTCGGTGCTGTTTACCTTCCCTTCCTGCAAGTGGGCACCTCCCTACAGGGTGTAAGACTTTGCAGAAGTGAACGACTGGATATGGTTTGTCTCTGGGCTGAGTCACAGACTTCCTTCCTGAGAAGGTTCAGAGGCATTGATTTATGAAACACTGATGCAAAGGATCATATTTCAAGGTCTAGAGGAAAACATCAGCAGACAGCAGGAATGTAAAAAACATTCTTACGAGATTTGCTTCTTTGCGCATACTTGAATTCTGTATTGCATCGATTGCAGTCTTTAACAGTTGCAGCTATTAATCAACACTACTTCTTATCTGGTCCTTTTTTTCAAGGTATATTCTGCCATCCCTACCCTTGTTTTTTATTGGAATTGCAGTGCTGCTCTTGTTTTAAAGGGTTTAAATTCTTAAATGGATAATACAGTGACTCTTGAAGTATTAAGTTAATAAAAGTATTTTTTCTTAAACTAAGGTAGATGATTTCACCCATCTGGTAAATATAGCAGAGCTAAAATCAATACTTGGTTTGATTTTTATTTTATATGCTACTTAATACTTTCTATTAGTGAAATCACCATGGACGTGTTATGATGACATTGTTGAGTTCCCAAACGTAAAAATAGCTTCCTGCGGAAAAAAGTGTTTTCCCATGTTGAAGTGTGACCTGACTGACATTTAGTGGTTTGACTGTTATTTTAGCCTTATTTGTGCTGTGCTGTGCTAAGTCAGAACTTTTGCTGTAGCTACAAGCAGTCACCTGTGAGACAGGTGAGGCTGAGTGAAGACACCAGCTAAGTGCAGAGCAGTGCAAAGGCTGTGTTGAGGTGCTGTGTACAAACCTGCATGTTAGACTGAGTTCGGTCATTTTGTGTTAAAATGAGTTTGAGGTACCTGTGCAACCCCCTAGAACGAAATGGTTAAAATTAGTAGTAATGTGGGAGAAAGTTATTATCAAACTGTCTGCAAGTAAACACCAGCACTGTTATGGACTAAACTTTGTTCACCCTGTGACAGTGTTCTGTTTCATCTTTCTCAATGAGCTAGACATCATGGCCATCACTGTAGGCTTTTTCTGGCTTTTTACTGTTTCTACATTATTTCTTGTTTTCTACATCATTCTTCATATTTAAATATTCTGTAAATGGTTCTCTATTTGAAAAGAGTTTTTGCTGATCATGTCTTGAAACTTTGCGTTGATGTTGCAATTTTTTGAGACAAAAGTAAGTAGAATATCCCTGTATTTGAAATTCAAGAATATGGGCTTTGGCCCCAGAGAGAGAATGAGGTGGATATGACAACAGCTATATAGAGGGGATATTAAAGGTGAAGAGGATGTGATATCTGTGGGCATTAACTCTAGTATAAAAAGAAACTAGAATTATTCAATAAATGGTGATTTGAGCTTTTAATCAATATTGCGGAGGTAGAAAAGAGCTATTTTAGTAATGAGGAGGTTAGCAGTTCTTAATTGCAAGATGTACTACAAAGACACAATAGATTGGAGGCATTGAAAGGAATATTTAATTGTATTATTTTACAGCTTTGCTGATTTTGGGTGGTACAGATTGCTATATTGTATGATTTTCAAGATACTGTGGGATATTTTAATAAACTTTGCTCTTGTTTTAAATTAGTATTAAAATCTTGAGATCTCCAATAAAAGCTCTTTTAATTAACAGCTCAGTCATCAGAGCATTTTTCTTTGAAAAAAATGTTAAAAGAAATTTGAATTGTGCTCTTTCAGAAAGTCCCAGAGGAAATGTATATATGAATCTAGCAACTTTATCAGAAAGATGTAAATTTATGTCTTGATCCAGAATCATTTTTCCTGTCTGGATTTTTTTTTTCATAAATTACAAAGCATGAACTTGGACAAACTTTATAGCAAAAATATATGAGGCACTGGGCTTAAAGTGACTTTACAGAATTAACTGGATTGGAAAAGACCTTTGAGGCCATCAAGTCCAACCTAGAACAGAACACTCCCTTGTCAATTTGGTGGCAGTGATACCAAGCACCACATCCAGTATTTTCTTAAAAATCTTTTCACCTTCAGGGACAGTGACTCCACTGCCTTTCTGAGCAACCCATTCCAGTGCCCGATCACCCTTTCTGTAAAAAAATTCCTCCTGTTCAGCCTAAACCTCCACTAGTGCAGCTTAAAACTGTGTCCTCTTGTCCTATTTTTAATTGCATAGGAGAAGAAACCAAGCCCCACCTGGCTACAAGCTCCTTTCAGGGAGTTGTAAAGAGTGATAAGATCTCCCCTGAGCTGCCCTTCTCCAGGCTAAACACCCCCAGCTCCCTCAGCTGCTCATCATATGACTTTAATAGTCTCTAATATGATTGTTACATTGATTAAGTAGGATACTTCATGAACTGGCACCCTGTGGAGAAGCACATTATCCCAGGATGTTTTGCATAGCCACAACTCAGGCTTTCGTGCAGCAGCTGCTGTTGCAGAGGGGGTCACGGGGAATGTATTCAGTAACCTTGGAGGAGTTGATGCAATTAGTTTGAGAGAAGAACTAGCCATTTGGCACAGTTTATGTGGTGCTGTATTGTGTGAAGCAATCACAGGCCACTGTGGATGAAGCTGCTTCTGTTTATAAGGAGATAAGCACAGCATAGTGGGAAGAGATGACTAAACCCCCACTTCTACTCCTTCAGTACCAAATAAGAATTGAAAAAGTTAACCTGAAAACCACATACATAAAAAGTAGGCAATCTATCCCAAGTGCTTACTGTTTTATTGGAAGTAGGTAATTTTTATTTATGGATAAGTATTTCTGGATCACTGTTACAAACCCAGGAATCTGCTATCCCAAACCTGAATGAATTATTTCTATCATCTGATATTGTTTTCCTTTTTTAAAAACCCAGTGAAAATCTTTAGGTCATCATGCTTATTCTGAATTGTAGAAAATTAATATGCATCCCTTAAAAATATTGTGAAGTGCTACATGTTTGTTGGCTTTGTTGGCCGTTTTTTGGAAGGGGTGGGAAATAAAGTGAAAAAGTTTACTGGCACTTTCTGGATAGTGTTGTTTACTTCTTATTATTTTTGCCATCTTCCTGGTCTTGTGGCTACCCAAGGTGCAGCCAGATCAGGGCAACAGGGTCCTTGTCCCTGGCCTGCAGATCCTCCTCTCCCTCCTTCCCTGCTCTTGAGGTTATCTTGCTGTGGCATTGAGGGAGGGCTGGGTTCCAGGGCTAAATGTCATGGGAACTGAGGAAGCATGTGATTGTTCTGAGGCTTTGACAAGCTTTGCACTGAGCCCTGTGCCCACTGGAAGGGAGATTGCTCATCTTTTAGATGAAGGCTTTGCACCCCTTGTTTATTTTATGTTTGCCCACACCCTGGACCTCCAAGGTCCCTGCTTGTCCCAGGGTATTGTGCCTCTTTCTGTGTGAGGCCACGTCCACGGGTCTTGCTGGCATGTATCTGTCCTTGCTCACCTGCCATCTCATCTGGCTCACCCCTGGGGAGAGGACAGTAGGGTCCTCCCCTTGCCTTGTCTGCCCTGCTGACAGTGACTGAGCCCTGGAGGTGGCTCAGTGCCTTCAGGTTCACTGGCTCTGATTCAGGGCTCAGCAGATTTGCATCTCTTGGATGCTGTTTATTTTCTGGTGCCCATGTGCTCCCTCCTCAGAGGAGAGGAGTTCTGGGTCAAGAACAAGGCATATTGGTGTGTGTGGTGAGGCTGAGGCGCTGGGAGCTGCACCGTGCCATGCTGATGCCAAGGGGACTGACTGTCCCTGCCCAGGTTCTGGAGCAGCTCTCACCACCTCAGTGTCATCACATTTTATTTTCAGAATTTTGAGGGGTGGGGAAAAGAATTCATATTCTGGTATTCAGGTACCAATAAATAGTTTCAAGTGAATGTGGAATGGTGCATGAAAACTGTATTTCCCTCTAATTTGGAGTTGAGGCATCAGCATCAATCTAGCCAACAGTCAAGAAAAGATCAATTTTATACAGTCAGAAATGGGGCATAAAGTGTAGTTCACTGTTAATTTTTTTGCTTTTTCTTCCTGTGTTGTTATGTGTAACATTTTTACCTAATAATCTGTAGTGCCTTGACATTGTAGCGGCAAAATACTTTGTAAGTATCTCAGAAGACTATAGAATATTTTCATGAAGCTGGTGTTTTAGTTTAATGTTACCATTTTCACAGATTGTTTAACTTCTTGTTTCTGCCTTAACTCACTGTTAGTCTGAATGGTGTGTCTGCTTGTGCATGAGTGGGCTCAGTTTAAGGTTGGGGGAAGCTTTATACTTATTGTGACTTTTTAATTCTTTGTTGATGCACTCTTCTGCTACTTTATGGGCATAATAACTTTAGCAGCATTGTGCCAACAAATCGTCCTATTTATGCATTCGTCACAGCATTGCTGTTATTCATACATTCAATAACTCATTTTCTTTTCTCATGCCTTCACAATTTCTGACACATCTATTTTGTTTTCTTTATACTTTCTTTGTTACATAAAAATTGGTACCATCAGCTGAAGTCTGGTTCCTTACAGCTGATTTTTAACCTTTGAGCTTTAGTGTTGAGTTCAGCTTGCCCTGTATGTTTAAATCTGTTTGACTAGTCATGAGCATTTGTGAATGTATGCTTGTATTATCAAGCACTGGTTCTCAGGCAAGTTGGTATTTTGCTGTCCAACTTAAGATTATGCTTGGGATCTTTCTTGTTCTTCCTCTCTCTCCCTCACCCTTCCCTCCCAGAGGTGGAATTTATTTTCTAACCAGATTTCTTGTAGCCCAAGATATCACTTTTAAAGAGTTTAACAGGTCTGTCTTCAGTCTTGCTTGAGCTTTTAAAAAGTAAGAGGTAGCTTAGACATCAGGAAATCATCAGTAAATCTGACTTAATGTAACTACTATTTTAACTGTTGAAAATAATTTGTATATTTTTTGTCCTGCAAGAGAATTCAGAGTTCTGAATACCATATTGAGAATATATGGCAGAATCATCCAGAGATTGCAAGAATGTATGTATAGACTTTGATTGTTATTCAGAGGTTTTGACAAACACTGTCTATATCATCCTTTTAGTGATCATTTAGAGATTTGGAGGCTTGAGTTTTTTATCAATATCAAGAGCATCTATTTGCAGTAACCCTTGTAGGAAAACAATCTTTAGCAGTCAGAAATTATTTCAACTGATGCAAAGCAGGCTTTCTATATGAGCATTTTTATTGAAGGCCATGTAATTTAAAATTGTAATTATAATTTTGTTGATCTGTTCATCTGTTGATCTGTTCACTTATCTGCATCAGAAGAGTGCTACTCTCCCGTGTGTTAGACTGCATGATGTATGTATAAGGTCATGCATGACTTTTCTGAGGAGGAAAAGTCATTCCTCCAATGCTTTAAACTTCCAGGACAATTGATGCAAAGGAAGTTCTTGAAATAAGGATAAAGTATCCAGAATGATTTTTTGGCCACAAAATTTATGTTCAGCTCTAGAATAGTCACGTGTCAATGCCTTCTTACCCAGTCAACAGTGAAGACTCAGAAAATCTTAACATCACAGTTTAAGATTATCACAGTCCCTAATTATTGCATGAGTATTGCATATTGCTGGCTGTGTTTCTGCTTATCCTTTCACATATCTAGGTATACTGCAGTAATACCTGTACCAAATAATTTGGTGGAAAATCTCATTAAGATTAGGATTAGGAGATCCAGGGATATATATGCAGTGTTGGTCTAGCTCAATGCAACTGTTGAAAACAGATGACACATTTTACAAGTTTACTGGAGCTGTTTATCCACCTGCTTTGTGGCGCCTTCAGAAGCAAGTTGACTGAAGCAGTGTGCAGAGCTCACTTTTTGCAGATTCCTCACTAAATACTCCCAATAGAGTTAAGTGTTGTAAGAAGAAACGCTGTCTTGTATAAAAAATGCTAAACAAGGCATCAGTAACTGGCCTGTTCTCATAGTGATTGTAATTTTATTTTATGAGAAATTGTTAGTGGATCTGTTACAAATCCATGTTGTTCAGCATATTCTGAATACTACCGAAGGTATGCTAGTTAAGTGACAAAATGTCATCAGGACATGAAATTATTGAAAGTGGTAGTGATAACTCTGTGTAGAGTTGCATAAGGAGTGTAAAGTTCAGTAACTGGACATTAATACAGCACAGGAAATTCACTGTACATAAATGTTAATGAAAGCATATTAAAAAAACTTTTTTTTTTTTATCTCTTAACTGGTCAATTTACTTGTCAGCAATGAGATTTTGGGATTGTAGTAATAAATTTGATGAAAACTTCAATTCAGTGCTCAAGACCTAGATGTACATCTGCTGGCTTGAATGCATACATGCTGTCCCTTTCAGGCCCAGAGACCCCCTACTAAAAAAGTGCACAAAAATTCACAAACAGCTAGAAGAAACCTCAGGCATCTAACTACATTGCCTGTGTACATGTTGAAATTTTCATACACAGAAGACGATATTTCAAATCCTGAACCAGATTTGGAATTGTTAAATTGGCATGCACTTTAGGCAGTACCGTTGATGAGGAGATTTTTTTCTGCTTTGAAATCTTTGGACCAAATATACCTTGAACACTTCTTGTAGTAAAACAAATTGAAAAACTATTTGTTGGTCCAGTACAGAAATTCTTTTAATTTTTAATTGGAACTGGGATTCCAATTTGTTGACCTTCTGTTTAGTAGTAGTAATCAAATATGATGACAAATTAAGTTTATGCAAGACTGTCTCCTAATGTGTAGGCTTTGTTGATTTACTTCCATCAGATGTAAAGCAATACCTGTAAAGCCCCAGAAAAATGGCTTGACCAGCCTCTTAAAGGGGCTCACAGTTTGTAATGTACTTGGAGTTTTAATGTAGTTGGAGCATGGAAGAAATGCTGACAAGATATCCTCAAGCAGTCAAACAACAAAAAAAGCTTTAATGGCAACTTCAGAGAAACAGAGAACTCTGGCAACAATTTAAACCAACATACAATCAACATAAAACACTTCACAAAGCATTAATTTGATGCCCCATTCAACTTAGCAGGCTCTAAGCCCATCCAATTTTAAGTTTCTCAAAACTCCAGGAAGAGGAAATTAGAGGAAGAGAGAAGGACAGAAAAGCTGTAGAAAAGAACAAACACTCCTAGTTCCCATGATGTTCAGCTGATAGGAAGTCCAACAAGAAGCAGAGTCCAGACCTGCGCTTGCCTCATGTCCTGGCTAAAGTACACTTTGACTTTCCTATGCCCTTTCCCCAGGTGGGGCTTCCCTTGTCTGGCCATTCTGAGGCAAGACTGGGGCTCCAGGGGCAGGTGTGGAATATTGCCTCAGTCGTGCCAGGGACTGGCAGCCGCTGTAGGACTGGGATAGAAGACCGGGGTGGGGTGTGCAGCTCAGGGCATCGCCTCACCAAAGGCAAAGCCCAACCTGCCCTTTTCCCCGCATGTGCCCGGAATGTTCCAGCCAGCAATCCATCCAGTCTCTTGGAGATACCCTCTCCAGCATTTATTTGTACCCAAGTTCACTGCTTTACCTGCTTTTTACTGCATTGGCGATTGGTTCAAGGTCTTCTGTCATGTATACAAAAATTTCTCTTGCAGACTGTAGAACCACAGGATTGTTTGGGTTGGAAGGGACCTTAAAAATCATCTAGTTCCAGCCCCTTCCACAATGGAGGGACTGCATCAGTAGACAAGAAAAGGGCTACAGATGTCATCTATCTGGACTCCTGTAGGGCTTTTGACAGGATCCCCCACAACACCCTTTTCTCTAAATTGGAGAGAGATGGTAGACTGTTTGATGGGTGAGGAAACAGGTGAACAGTCACATCCAGAGGGTATGGCTCAGTGAGGGTCAATTGCTTAGTGTTCCTATGGGAAACAGTTGCAAGTGGTATCCTGAGTGGTCCCTACTGGGGGCAGTGTTATTTAGTATTGTCAGTAATGACACAGACAAAGGAATCAAGCGCACCTATAGCACATTTGCAGATGGCTTCAGTCTGAGTGGTGGGATGAAATCCTGAAGGATTGGATGTCATTCAGAGGGACCTGGACGAGCTTAAGAAGTGGACCTGTGGAAGCCTCATGAAGTTCAACAAGGCCAAGTGGAGAGAGGCTGGATTAAATAACCCTTAAAAAGTCTCTTCCAATTAAACTATTCTATGATTCTATGAAAATAAATAAATAAAAAACCCTGAGATTTTTATGTCTTCCTATATATGATGGGCTTTCAGCTCAGGTATCCTAGGCAAATTTCACCCAGAGTAGTTAAACATTTTCTTAAATTCAGTTTCCCTCATTTTTCCAATTGAATTTAGGTGTTTTTTGTGACACAATTTGATAGGCTTGAAATGAACTAGAAAAAAATGTGATCTGGTAGTAGGTGTGGTAAATGCTACCCTATGTTTTCTTTCTTAAGCATTTTTTTAAGTTGTTTTCACATATTTATATGAGATTCTAAGAATCCTGTGGTAAAATGCATCATCATAAATCTGTTAAAATAGGTTGTACATTTGCTGCCTGTTAAAGGTAAACATAATGGTTTTGAGGCAAGACCTTCAGGGTGATTTATGAACTTGTTTGTGGCAATAAACTGCAAAGTTTCAAGGTACCACAGAAATGTTCTTACTCAGCACTGCATTTGTCAAAGGGTCATTCCAGCTGAGTTTATTTACTCCCTTCTTTCTGACCTTTTTTGTGACGTTCTCTTTCTGTGCATAAGATGGGTACAGTCTGCTAAACATACTTCTGTTTGCAAACAATATAATCAGGTTGTTAAGAACACTTACTGTTAAGTTAAAATATCATAGTACTATAAAACCCCCCTCAAAATGCTTCATTGTCTTCAACACAAAGGAAAAATGTACAAAAGGTGTTATTGATGACAAGAAACTGTGGTCTTTGACCTCATAAACTGGTTAATTAAAAGCCCTGCTGCCACTTCATAGTTGATGTGCTGTCTTTTGAAAAGGCCTTATAAATTTGAAATGTCAAGATTATATGCTGCCTAGAACTCCAGTCAATGGAAGAGAACTTCAGCAACTTGTCAGGCAGAGGGAGCTTTTCTTATTCTGAGCTTCTGAGAAATGTGGCCCAAATCTGTTACAGTTTGGAAGGTGGTGTGATTAAATATTTATGAAACACTTAGGCATTTCTGTTTCTTTTCAATTGTTCACTGACCATCTTGTAATATGCCTGAGTAGTTGTCAACACAAACTGGTCTTTCAGATTCCAGAGTTTTGATATTTAGCCAAAGTCAGTCACATCAACATCTGTTTTAAGAATTCTTTGCCAATTTACCTTGTTGCTCTTGTCAAAACTTCATGCTGTGCAGAGTGAATAGCACTTACTGGATTGTTTTTGTGGTTTCTGTGTTTCATCTGCTGGGTGAGCATGGGTTCACAGATGGTATGGAATGCCTGAGAGTAGTTTTACCAAGCAGCTTGCTTGAAACTCTGTCATCATAGGGATTCTTTGGGAGAGCATTCTTAATCCTCTTCTGTAGGAATCAGTGAAGGGACATGCCAGCTATTCTCAGGACCTTACTGAACACTAAGAAATAAAGAAAGGAACTGCTCATGGACTATGGAAAGCAAGGTATAAACTCTTGCCATTCTTTTTTATTTAAAAGAAAAGAAGTTGTTTCAAAACCTCATTCCTCTAAGGGTCCACCTGCTTTTCAGTTGAAGTGGTGCTCCTGGAGTTACTAGATGTGAGAATTGGGCTTGGAGGCCCTCATAGAGAGCTAGGAGAAATCCTTAGTTTGAAGCTTTGGGAAACGCCCTGTTAAGTTATGGTGAGAAGAGTTGTCTTTTGGGAAGTTGTTATATAAATTGGTTTGTTTATATAACGTTATGTTCTAGCATGTTCCTGGTTTCTGTTCCCCGATTGGTTTAATTCTGCTCCATTTGCATATTCCTAATCCCTGCTTCCTATTGGCTCCTTCCCCTTAAACTCTGCCCCTACCTACCTTATATAAATTACTGTAACCCCCTGGCCCAGGCCCTTTCTAATAAACCCTATATTGAGATCCCCTTGCTGTTTGTTATTTTGCCCCTTATTAAAGTTCTTCCTTTTCAGGTCACCGAATTGTGCCCATCTCTCATTTATTTCACTGCCAAAGTGAAAACTTAGGCCCCTGAAATCCCATGGGGACACCACGATCTTCCTATCCAGGCCCGAGGATTGTCACACTAGGAAGGAGAGTCCCATGGGCTTTCCCTCAAAGGTTACATGCTAGACAGGAAGTCATAACATGCCACCTGCTTTAAAGCAAATTGTATGGCAGATGTGATGAAATGCAAAAGTGTCAAAAGCCATAGGACACTGAATTGTAGTTGGCTGTAGGGTCTTCTGTCACCAATTCAACTTGCAACAATACCCACCCTATCAATACAAAATTAATGCATAATGTAATTTGCTCAGCTGTGCACCATGCATATATAAAATACCGCATTTTCACTGGCTTGTTTGTAACATATTTCTTATCTATGTGTGTATGACACTAGTGATTTTACTAATAATGCCACAGGACAGCCCAGTTATCCTTAGAGTGAAGGAAGCTCTGTGAGCCTTGATAGTAAATTTTTGTTTGTGCATCATATTGTTTTTTTCCAATTGTACAATTTTTGGTGTAGCAAAAAAAACTTGTTTTCATTAAGTAAGTAGCTCATAACCTATCCTGTGTAAGATGACTTGTAAGATAAACATAATCATTAACAGCTGCTACATATTGTGACATGTTTGATGTGTTCAGTTTTTAGCTGCTGTCTTATTACAACCAAAACATTAAAAAAATATTTCGAACTCTAGACAACAAAATGTTTTTGCTAGGACTGTCAGAAATTGCTGTTTGAGAAAACTGAGATCAAAGGGAGAGAACAGGGAATTATTTTGGGTCAAGATTGCAGGCACAGTTGAGATATGCTGAGAAATCAACAACATTCTCTCCTTCTGACATTTAGGTTAATTTAAATGACATTGCTCATTGAAATTTTTCTGGTCATAAGTGTGTATTTATTACCTCTCAATACAGTGACATTTTCTTTGTGACTGAAAGATGATTTGACAGATGTCAGAAATGTATACTTCTTTATTCTTGGTGTTATGTTCCACTGTGGGGAGCTGCGAGGATTCCTTTTAATAATGATGGTCCGGAACAAAATTAAGCCAAATGAGGCAAACATTGTATCTGGGAACCATTTATTAGTAATGAAAAAGCAAGATAAAAAGCAGTTACTCTACCAAAGAGGGCTGAAGAAGACAGAGAAAGAGGAAGAAAATGGGATAGAGGGAGAGGAGACAGAGGGGAAAAGAGGGCATTCCTACCGGAGGCTGGGGGGTGCCATCGATGTCCATGAGGCAGGGGCTGTGCACGCTGCCTGCCTGTGCACAACTCCTGCAGGGACAGGTGACCAGACCCGAGATGAGGGGTGCTCGGGCAGAAGGTGCAGAAGCCTGGACAGGGTCGCAGTGAGGATTAGGGTGGTGGACAGGCTCGGAGGCAGGCTGGGTTGGACACAGCTGGGTCAGGCAGGGATGCAGAGATGAAGCAGGCAGGGCATTGGTCTGGAACACAGGAGGCAGGACAGACATGAGGGTGAACAAGAACCAGCAAGGGCAGGAGAGCCAAAAGGCAGGCTGGGGCCACAGCAAAAGCCTAAGACTCAAAAAGCCCCGAGTCAAAAGCAAGTTTCGACAAGCAAGTCTCAAAAAGTAAGTCTCAAAAAAGCTGCTTGAATCACCAAACCTCAGAAGCAAAGGCACAGCCCCAGGCCAAAAGCCTGCACTCAAAAGGCAAGTTCAAAAAGCCCCCAAAAAGTCAAAAGGCAAAGGATAAAACAGTCCCCCCAGAGCTTCTGGTGCAGTTACTTTTTATGCCCGTGGCTCCTCCCAAAGTCTGCCTGCTGACAGGAGACCATTGGCCAAGTCCCAGTGCAGTCCACTGCTGGAGACCTTTTCTCATCTGACTGGAGGGTGTCGCTGGGGTATAGTGTTCCCCTGCTGACCGCCTGTCTCATGTGAGACATGAAATGGTTGCCAGGCAAAGTCTCCCCAGAGACAAGACTTCTCTCCATCTTCTCCTAGCTGCCTCCTGGACAGGGCACATGTGGAACCTCTCCCCCACAGGCCTCTGACAATCATTATTGAGGCATAACAAAACTCACTGGCTCCTCATGCTTGGGTAGAAGCTTCGCTTTTATTTTTTTTTTCTTTTCTTTCATAATTGTTGTCAAACCCTTTGATAGATATCTGAATATCCAGGTGCTAGAACAATTCAGGAGCATTTACAAATTTTATACTGTAGTACCCATGCTGATATTCTCATGGGATATGAACATTTTGTAAAAAGTAATTTCAAAATATATTTAATTACAATAGACTTTCCTTTCAAATAGCTAGATTAATTGAAGACTTTTTTATTCTTTTACTCTTTCTTTTCATGTTCCCTTCTGCCCTTGCCAAAATTATTCTCAGGAGCTTCTTCCGCTGCCTTTCCCCTGTCCACTGTGAATAGCAGTGCCTACTGCTATTCACCTACAGTAAGAAAACAAGAAATTACACAAAGCAAAAATAATTAGTAGGTTCCAAAGAACAGTGTCAGTGCATTAATGCTACATTTTGACACTGAAGTATTTAATTTTCATTTTCAATTTTCTGATATTTGCAGGTATAGTTAAATGGCTGTTGCAATACATGTAATTAATTTTTCTTCCTTCATTTCATGACCCCATTCTCTACATTCGTACTCTGCTCACTGACTGAATTTACTTGCAGCACTTTCCTGTTTTATTAATTATTAAAAGAATAGTGCTGCATAAAATATTGAACTGTTGGCTGACATTAATTTTTTATATGTAAGCAGAGCCAGAGCGATATTACCAGAAAAAAATTCTAATTTGTTTTTCTTTTCTAAATACAAAAAAAATACAATGCCTGGAAATTAACTAGTCATTAAATAATCATTTCATGAAGTTGCATGAGTAGTCTATATGACTTTTATTTAATATAATTATTTTTCCATAACTTAATGGCAGTATTAAATTATTTCATTCCTTAGTTATAGGATCAAACCATGCAATTTCAGAAACTGAGACTATAACCAGCTGGTATTTCAATTATTTTTTGCAGAATTTGTAGTCCAGATATTTCTAGGTCAGCCCTATCTTCTGTAATGTCTTACCTGTGAGGATTTTCCTTTCCTTACACTTCTACTATCTGTTAGCTCTTAGTTTTTTTCACATTTAGATCTGCCTCATGCTGTGTTCTTTTACAGGAGTTAAACCTGTTCCTTTTAGGTTAGAACTACAGCTTGTTGGCACTTGGACTTTATTTCAGTTACCTCTTTTAACTGAAGAACAATGTATTTTGCATCCCTTAAGGATAGCTAGGCCTCCTGGTTGGTAGTTGGTTTTTTGGGTTTTTTGGGGTTTTTTTGGTTGCTTTTTTGAGGTTTGTTTTTTTTTTTTTTTTTTTTTTTTTTTT
>VZDJ01000099.1:1588097-1634482 GCA_008694505.1 Cyanoderma ruficeps | reverse complement strand
CCAATTGTGAGTAGTAGGTCGGCCTAGTGTAGGAAAGAGTGCGAATCCCTGTGTGAGAATTGTGTTTATCCCCGGTGTGGAGAAAGTGCAAGTGACAGAGAGTGCAAGTCCCTTGAGTGAAAGGGTTTTTCATCCGTGTTGAAGTTCAAAAGTTCAGCTGCCCATCATTAAAACTTTTCATTTGGGAAGGGAAACCTTAGGGTTTAATTAAAGTCCAATCAAAGAAGGTAAGAAATAGGGAAGTGTGTAAGTAAGGACACAAACTCAAAAGGAAGAAGTAAGAAGAAATTAGAGAATATTCCCCCTAGTAGCCCCCTGGGGCAAATATTAGATCAATGGGATGCACAAAAGGCCCCAGAAGACCTGGACAAAATCAGAATGATATACTATTGCATGGAAATCTGGCCCAAATTAAAACTACAGGGGGAGTGGCCGTGGTATAGAACCAGGGACCCATGGATGGGCACCCAACTAAATCAGCATTTGAAGGCTCAGGGAGATCTTGATTTAGAACAGCTAGCCTATGCAGCTTTTTGGCAGGACAACACCACAGAGGACAAGGCTGTAAAAATATGTAAATTACAAGAATGGAAAGAGGGTGGTAAAAGGGGAAAAGGAACAAGGAAAGGAAGTTAATAGCAGATGGGACCCCCTTGATCACCTACCTCCCTATCCTTCTGTTTACTCAGCAGTACCCCAGGCTCTTCTCCCAGAATCCCCAGTCTTACCCTTACACCCTTCCCCGAAAGCTCCAATAGTATCTTCAGCTGAACCTTCAGTTTCCTCCCTTTCAAAACCCTTACCCATTCCTTCCCCAACAGCTGTAATCACCTTACCACCTCCACCTAGTACCCCTTTTCCAAGTTACCCAAATCCCCCACCTTCTGCATCTTCAGTGGCTCCTTGAATCACGTCTCCCCTGACCCCTTCAACTAACTTAGTCCCTTCTCCCTCACCCACTACTATTCCTTCACTTCTTCCCAACTGGGAGCTGAGTTTATCTGTGTCTAACTCTAGCTTCTCCTCAAGCGACCATCAAACCCTTCTATCTCCCACTCCTGATCAAAGTGTATCGAGGACTGGCAGAAAAAAAAAAAAAAAGAGATGAATTGTTGAAAAGAGCTCTGAAAGTGTACCTAAGAAAGGGAGAGGAGAAAAGCAAAATGAATAAAACCAGTATCTGGCTTCTCAATTTTCTTGAGACCAAGGGCCTAAAAGTGTCCAGGGACAAATTGCAATTTGTAAAATCCAAAGTCACTTACCTAGGGCACATAATTGGGGAAAGATACAAAAAGCTGAGTCTTGAAAGAATATCAAGCATCCTATCTATACAGGCCCCGAAAACTAAAAAAGATTTGCTAGAAGAAGATAAAAGGACCATTTACACTGATTCACGATATGCAATCGGAATAGTCCACACCTTCAGAAAGATCTGAGAGGAGCAAAAATATTTGAACTCCAAAGGAAAAAAATCTAGTATATGAAGAGTTAATAAAATCTGTATTAAGATCTATGTCTAAGCCTGTAAAGATAGCGGTAGTACATATAAAGACACATCAGAAAGGGGACACCTTGGAGGGAAGGGGAAACCAACTAGCTGATCAGATAGCCAAAAAAAGCAGCTTTAGATCCAGAAGAGCCAGTGAAAATTGTAAAATTAGATAGCATACCATCTAGAACAGAGAAGAGGGAGGAACCAATATTCAGTGAAAAAGAACTAAAAACAATAAAAGAATTGGGACTACGCCAAGGGGAACAAGGGGAGTGGCTTAGACCTGATGGCATGGCCACAAATTTTTAAACAAGGCCCTAGCCCGAAAAATACCAACTGAAATACATGGATTGACTCATTGGGGAAACCAGGGGTAGTGCGACCACTTCTTGAGAGAAAACCTATGTATTTATCTATATGACCTAGCAAAGGCTATAACCAAAGGGTGTATAATTTGCCAAAAGGTCAACCAAAAAGTAATGAGAAAAACTGAGCCTGGAGGGAGAGAACTAACCCTGAGACCCTTCCAAAATGCACAAGTAGACTTTAAAGAGATGCCTCCTATCCAAAGCTACAAACATCTACTAGTAATACTTGACCATCTTACTCACTGGGTAGAGGCTTTCCCAACTAAGAAAGAAACAGCAGAAGTGGTGGCCAGAATACTATTAGAACACATCATTCCCCGGTGTGGGCTGGTCAATAACATTGACTCAGATAGAGGACCACATTTTATTGCCCAAACATTACAAGCAACAATCAAAGCTTTGGGGATGAAATGGAGATTGCTAACTCCATGGCACCCCCAAAGCTCAGGAAGGGTGGAGAGAATGAACAAAACCCTCAAGAATGTATTGACCAAATTAATGGTCGAAACCCAGATGAACTGGCTCAAGTGTCTACCCCCTTGCCCTCCTAAGAATTAGGACAAGACCTCAATCAGATCTTGGAATTTCCCCATACGAAATGATGTTTGGGCTCCCTTTCCTGATAACCCCCTATAGCGCGGGGGATTATTTAGAGGGAGAGGCAATAACACGCAAATATTTAAAAACCATTGGAAGGACATTAGAAAATCTCAGGAAAAAGGATACCTTCCCCAGACCTCTCCTCTTGATACTAATGCACATCAGATTAACACTTGAGATTGGGTATTGGTTAAGCTGTGGCATGGCAGCCTGTTAACTCCCAAATCTGAAGGTCCCTTCCAGGTGTTGCTCACTACCCACACCGCAGTACAGACGCAGGAAAAAGGCTGGACCCATATCACCAGAATTAAAGGACCAGTACCACCTCCTGACGATAAACTGGACCCAGCAGTATCACCCACCAACTCTTCCGAGTGGGTTGCAACCCAAAGCCCCCACAGACCTCAAAGTAACTTTCAAGAAACAGCTGAAGGCTAGTTGAAAAACATCATAGACTGAAAACTGCTATCTATTACTTACTGTTATTGGTTGTAATTACTGTTGCGTTAATAATTGTTGTTAACAATTATTAATAATGATTGTCATTTGTTGCTGAAATACTAGTTGTTGCCACAAGGAGTTAAAATAAAGAACCATCATCTCCTACAGAGCATTACCCAAGCGGTTACTAAATTAATAAGAAGTGGGGACAAAGAAAGGGCTCTCCTATCATTCCCAGAGAAATCCCCAGACCCAAGAGGCAAGACCAGGTGAAGCCAAAAAGCAGGCGAGCCATGAAGACCACCATATCAGAGATGGCTCATACTGGACTCTTGGGAGGACTAATGTTAGTCCTACTTATGGATAACATCATGGAGGGAACAGGAAATGAATGCACAAAGTGCTGTCACCCTCTTTATGATGGAGAAGATCTCGGGTCTTTAATTAGAGTCCATACAAACATAAAACTCACTTGTTGTGATCGTTCCAAATTAGACACCTGCCAAGAGAATGGGAAAACTTATTAGATTACGAAAAATACAGCCTCGTTTAGGCAACGCCTGCTTGGAGAGTGCCCTGTAGGAGAAGAGTGGTTCTGTTTTGAGCATGAAGGATTGGATGACATAGAAAAAGAAAAACCGCTAATAATGGAAAAAAAAAAAACACCTAAATGAACCTCTAGGAAAGAATTTGTTCATAGACTCGATAGAAAAGATCAGTAAAGAACTAAACCTTACAAAGTGTTGGGTTTGCAGGAACACCCAAATGTCAGAAATTTGGCCATGGGAAGGAGTCAGTTTGGGACCATCAGAAATTTTAAGATGGAAATTAATAGGACAAAATCCCCAGGTTATAGGGCAGAGGAGAAGAGAGCAGTGGAATTTGAAATCAGAAGGGATCGGTGAAGAATGCATCAAAAGAACAGGGAGGAGGTATACAACCCAAGTGGGAACAATGACTTGTTGTCCTGGGTTGACGGTGCCCTCTATCCCAATCGTGTAGTTTTGTCCTTTCTGTTTGTTATGTCTACCAGCTGCCCCCCTGCCCCCTCCCCTCGGCAGGGCTGGTTTCGCCGGGGGCAGGGCTTGCTTTGCTTGCTTGCTTTTGGGCTAGCCTCTTGCTTTTTGCTAGCCCTTGCTTTTTGCTAGCTTCTGGCTTTCTGCTAGCTTCTGCTGCAAGCTTCTCGCTGCTCCCATTTTTCCCCTCTTCTTTTTTTCTTCTCTCCCCNTTGGGGGGAGGGGTGGTGGAGGTTTGTTTTCTAGGGGGCTCCTTTTGGAGGTTCTCCCCCTAGTCTGTCCTAAACCAGGACACTTGCAAAAGATACCTAATAATAAAGGATTCTGATAGTCATTGGGTTCCTCAAGAACCAAATCTGTATTGGTCCATCAAGAAAAAGGAAAAAGGGTGTATTCACCACAAAAGATATGGACTATATGAATGTGATAGAAAAGGAATAAACCCTTTTGGGGGAGTGAGAGAAATATCTAAACATTGGAAATATCCTACAAAAGTACAAGATAATTTCTGGAAAGCCTCTGAGTACCTATTTTGGATCTGTGGGAATACAGCATACACCCGTCTCCCAGGGGACTGGGGAGGGAATTGCACTGGAGGGATTATTAAACCCACCTTCTTCCTCCTCCCAAAGTAGTCGGGATCAAACCTAGGAGTCCCTCTCTATGATGACCTAAGAAAAGCCAACCGAAAGAAACGGCATATAATTAACATGGAAAGTACCCAGAGTTGGAAGGGAAAAATCTGGACCCCAGAAAAAAATAGTTAAAACTTACGGGCCAGCCACCTGGGCCCAAGATGGATCTTGGAGATACCATACCCCAATTTACATGTTGAACAAGATCATTCAACTCCAAGCAGTACTTGAGATTGTTTCCAACAAAACAGCCCTTGTTTTAGACCATATCAGCCATCAGTTAACCCAGACTAGAGCTGCAGTCTACCAAATCCCACTCCCAGTAGATTATGTACTAGCTGACGAAGGGGGAATCTGTGGTAAGTTCAGTTCTTTGGAGCGCTGCTTGGAGATTGACGACAAGAGTGAACTAATCAAAAGCATCTCTAAAGAGATACATTAAAATTGCATACGTGAGTACCCAAGATTGGACTCTCCTAGTAAATTCTGATTGGTGGAATGATTTTTGGTCATTTAAAGGAGAGTGGTGGAAGAAAGCGGTGTTGATCATAGCAAGTGCATTCATAAGTTTTTTGTTCCTGCCGTGTCTACTCCCATGCCTAATACAAACAGTAACATCCACAGTTCAAGCAAGTCTCCAAATCCCGGGAGTAACTGATCCAAAGCAAACCAAAATAATAACAGCAGAAACTCAAAATCGAGAACACAAAACTGCTCGAAAGGTATATGACCAATACCAAAAGTTGAAAAAATTATATTCCCAAGAGCCAGAAACTGCAAACTGATGTGGACCAAAAGGCCCGATCAAAAAGATAGAGGGGGGTTATTGTAAGAAATAAAATACAAGTTTTGGAGTTCAGCTGAGTGCCTTCTCAGTTGGATACTGT
Source organism: Cyanoderma ruficeps (assembly GCA_008694505.1). Taxonomy (NCBI): domain Eukaryota; kingdom Metazoa; phylum Chordata; class Aves; order Passeriformes; family Timaliidae; genus Cyanoderma; species Cyanoderma ruficeps. The sequence continues at coordinate 1,629,043 of VZDJ01000099.1, read as the reverse complement.
TTACCTTGCCTGGGGTAAGGCTTTTTTTCTGTTAGGAACTGTTTAGCTCAGACCTATTGTTATTGTAATTGGAAATACCTTTCCTAAATGTTTTCTCTGTTAAATGTAAATTACCTGAGACCCCTTGCTTTGTAACTGAATCCATTCCTCAAACTGCCCCTGCCCCTGCCTCTCCCTGCTGCTTTCCACATGGCAACTGATTACATGACCCGACATGCAAATGAAAAAGCCTCAAGTGCTCTGGAACAGTATTCGGACATAAAACCCCTAAAACAACGAGCCAACACAAAACCAAAGACTAAGAATGACCACTCTGGATCGGCAGAACCATAGAGAACCTCACTCCAATCAGAGCTGGGTTCCACCTCGTCACCATAACTTCAACAGCACTCGACTAGACAGACACCCCTAGCCCACGAGCCCCAAAGGTGTCTTCCCAGGGTCTACCCCAGGGACTCTTGTGAGGAGGAAGGCCCAGCTCTGCCCTGTGGCAAAGCTGAACACCTCCTCCCCATCGAGAGCAGCGGCGGCGTGCACAAGCCCTTGAGCCCCCACCTAGAGCTGATCTTAATAAAGGCATTAAAAAAGAGCTGCTATGCTTGCCCATTCTTCTCACTTCTCACTGCTTCATATGGGCCTGAGACGTTTTGTCAATAGTCACAATGTGTCCCAAAATGAGACACAGACAGGACAAGGCCCAGAGGTGATAACCCTACAAATGGTGGGTGATATTGGTTGACTTTTCCATGTCTGGGTTAGCATCCGCTCCCTGGTGGATGCTTCATTCACAGAGGGATAAGAATGAAAAGGCTGCCACCATGCATGCCCTTGTGCAGTTGCCTTTGCTTTGCTCCTTCTTTTCTGCTTTGTCTTCCCCACTTCTCTTTGGTGCCCTGTGAAGTGCAGAGAACTTCTGCAGGTGTTGGGGAATGACACTCAGGGGTACCCGTGGGATTGGTCACCAGCCCTGTGCTGCAGCCCTGATGCCTCACACACCTTCCTGTAGCTCAGGCCTGGAACCAAGCAAGTGCTCTGCACCTTCTAAATAACAGGTTGCTGTTGTGGGGGTTGTTGTAGGTAGGGCGGGTTTGGGAAAAGCCAGGTGGAGAATCTTCTGGGCCATCCTGCTGCTTTTTTGGGGAATGTGTGAGGTGGAGGGGAGTGGGTGACAGACAGGCCTAGACTGTAGAGTGGAAACTCAGTTCCAGAGTGCCAGTGCAGACTCTCACTGCTGAACTGCCTGCTGGGGCGGACATAGAAGGAAAATGCCCCAGTAACAGTTCTATGGGACTGTGTCTCAGGGACAGGTAGAGGCAGGTGACAAGAAACAGCAGCATGGCCCGGTCTCGCAGCTTCTAGGAAGGAGTGACACAGGGACTTCATGTGCCAGAGATTTCAGAAAGGCCGTCTTCTTAAAACGGCCACAAATGAAGGCCCTGAAACCCCTCTCTTTGCCTCTTGGATTGGTGTATGCTTTTGACAGCCACAGCACCCTGTGGCAATGAGTTCCACCATTTCATTAAGTACCCCTTCAAAGGCACCCCCCATTCTTTTGCTGAGCTGTCAGCGTGGTCATTTCAGAGGGTGCTGCCTAGTTCTTGGGTGGAGAGAAAATTCAATCTTTTTGGTGCTTGCCTTTCAGGGAGATGAAGGAGAAGGGACTCTTCAGCATCAAACGCCTGGCTGGGTCCCATTCAGAAGTCCTGCTTTGCAGACTTCATGACATTTGCTTGGCAGCTACCAGCGAGGTGAGGACACTGTCCTGAATTGTCCCCCATGCTTCATATGTGGTGTGTGTGTGAAGATATGTGTGTGCTCATGTCCATGTGTGCTCAGGGATTGCCTTCATTGCTGTTTTGATATTTCGAATGTCTGTCAGCTGTCTGTAGGATCTGTGTGTACATGTAGCTGGATTTGCTGGCAGGTTGGGGCACCTAGTCTTTGGTGAGGTGCCATTAGAATGCAATGTGCAAATGCAGAAACTGAGACACTAATTACGTTATTTCCAGAGTCCTAATCTCTGCCCAAGCTGTGATTCAACACTGCAAATTCGTCTGTAGACCTGGGCCTGTGTGTTCTGTTTCCTAGCTGAGTGGTGCAACTGCTGCTGTTGCTTTTTTGAACAGGAGCACGTGACTCTTTTGTCTTTATGACTTGTGCCTCTCTGGTTTGAAAGCAGCCCTTGCTTAAGTAGAAGGCTTTGGGGAAATGGTTTTTTTTCAGGCCTGCAGTAAGTGGGTCTGAGGCCAGAAATTGGTGCCAGAGGAAGTGCCTTTCTGTGCGTGGGCTCTTCTGCTCTTCTTGTGCTTTTCTGTTCTCCTGGAGCCAGCAAGAAGTGTTGTCATTTCCTGGGTCTTTTGTCTTAGGCAACAGGTTTTCTTTTCAAGGTGATTCTTGTTTCCCCTCATGACTTCCTCAGGTGACCAACCTGCGCTCAAAGGTGTCCTACTCTGCAATCCTCACTCTGGGAGAGCTTTTTGCCATCTTCAAGAAGGACATGGACTCTGAGGTGGACCAGGTTGCTCGGGTCCTTCTCCAGATGGTGTGGAACTCCCCCGAGTTTGTCCAGAAAGCAGCCACTCAGACCCTGGGGATCCTGGTGGCAAATGTGACTCCCGCACGAGCAATGACTGCTCTCATGGACAGTGGGCTGCGGTAGGTTCTCCTTCTTTTAGTGACATTCTTCACCCTCTGGTGAGTGGGTGGGGGAAGGGATGAGAGAAAGAATGGGAATGGTGGGAGGGAAGGGTCCTGTGTCCTGCATCTTCTGTGAACTCAGTGATGTGATTCTCCGATCAATCTCATTTCTTTCCTCTTGTCACCTGTTTCTACCCTGCTGCAGCCTATGAGTTCACAGAATCGCAGAACTGTAGAATATGGGGACTTGGAAGGGGCCTATCCAGATGAATGAGTCCAGCTCCTGGCCTTGCCCAGAACACCCCAAGGGCCACACCATGTGCCTGAGATTGTTGTCCAAATGCTTCTGGAACTCTGCCAGGCTTGGTGCTGTGACCACTGCCCTGGGGAGCATGTTCCAGTGCCCAGCCACCCTCTGGGGGAAAAACCTTTTCCTGTTATCCAACCTAAACTTCCTCTGGCTCAGCTTCCTGCTGCTTCCTGCAGTTCTCCCAGTCTAATAGAGTTTCCTAAACGTGGTGGATGGTGGGGAAGTGGAAGTGCCTGCAAAGGCTAAGGACAGAGCCTTGTGTTTCTGTGGGAAGAGGGACAATTGCAGTGGCAGCTGTGAGCGCTCTTTGATATTTCACAGTGCTATCCACAGAGGCCCTGGGAAAAACCATGCATGCTCATTATGCCGTTAACTTGAGAAATCAGCAGGGTACCTGCCTGGGCGTGGAGCACGTGGGGAGAATGTGCTGGGTGTGGCACAGCCTGCACAGCAGGTGCAGCTCCTGCCCAAAGGAGCCTTGTATGACTGTCCTGGCCTTGGAGCTCTACTTTCTATTTAAACTGATATTTCATGTCAGCCTTGAGATGCTGAATCACTTTACAGGCACCTTCACAGGCCGACTGCCATGGGACAGCTGAAGCAAATGCTGCCTTAAGTGTTGGTGCTGGACCTGAGAGTTCCCAAGAGACACTCTCTAGAATGGGACAATCTGGCTATACTCACTGCCCCCCTTTCCTCAGCTTTGCCATAGGGTCACCCATTCAGATGTAGCCCTTGCCAAGTCTCAGAGAAGAAACAGGCTGCATTGCTGGATATTCAGCCACTTCACACGCCCCACAGCGTGTTTTCCCTGCATTTGTCTTTTCCAAAGGTCTGCAGATTTGGGGAGAAATGGGTGGAAAGGGCCTCACGCCTGCTGCGGCTCTGTATATTGGGTGCTCTCTGATGGGTCAGCCTGGATTGTCTTGAATTTCTAAACAATTCATACGTAATCAATTTCTTTTAATCTTTCTCCGAGTAGATTTTGGGAAAGCAATTGAGTATCAGATGGTGCAGGGAGACTGAACTCCTCCCTCTTCCTTGCAGGCACTCCTTCTGTGCAATGCTAACTTTGTGTTTATCTGAGGACAGAACCTTCTACAGGTGTCTAAAGTTGCAGACAGAAGCCAGGCCTCCTTCCCACAGCAACAACAGGGAGCATGCTCTGGGCTCTGGCCAAGGCCTGTGCTGCTCTCCCTCCTTCTCCCTGTGCCCCAGTGTTTGCTCTCCTCTTCCCAGGAGCCGCCACGCCCAGGTGCGGAAATGTGCGGCCGAACTCCTGCTGTCCTTGATGGAGAAAATCGGGGTCACGAAGCTCGCAGACACACCCAGGGCTGAGAGGCTGGCCCACGTGGCAGGGAAGCTTGCTCAGGACTGTGATAAGGACACAAGGTAATGATCTTCATTTCACCTCCTAAAACAGGAAAGCTGTTGGGTGTGTGCCTATAAAGTGCATAACCACAAAAGAGTGGGAGCTAAAGGAAATACTACGATGCCTCACTGTGTGGATAAGGGTCGTAGAATGATGGAATAGGCTGAGTTGGAAGGGATCCATCAGGGTCATTGAGTCCAGCTCCTGACCATGTGCAGGACACCCCAAGAGTCATTGCATGTGCCCAAGAGCATTTTCCAAATGCTTCTTGAGCTCTGTCAGGCTTGGCGCTGTGACCACTGCTCGGGGTTGCCTGGGGAAATGACTGCACTGGTTAAGGTGAGGTCGGCCAGCAAGAAGGAGCATTGCCCACTTCCTGTGACTTGAAGGGTTTTTTAGTGAGAACAAAAGAATAGCCAGTCAAACAGTTTTGTTTGGCCTTAGGTGCACAACATAAAGCCAAAGTGTTGGCTAATGTTCATCACTGCAGGGTCCCAAACACCTATTTCTCATTAACTTCAGACTTTCCTAGAAATACTTCAGGGGTTTTAAGCCAACGTATTCATTCTTTCTAAACCTCTTCCGCAGATTTCTCAAATGCTGTTATCTGTGCCTCAATGACTTCCAAATTTCTTTCTAAAGAAAACTGTAGATTCCTAATGGCAAAATCCACTCAAACCACCAAAATCCCCTTACTTTGATGACGGAATTCCTACTAATAGCTGCCAGGAACACAAGAGCAACTAGCTGCCCCCGTGCGCACATATAGTATAGAATAATCCAAAGCAAGCAAGAAGTGTTTTGCCCTGGCGTCCCTGCCAGTTAAAGAAAGGCAAAATACTGTGCAGTGGCAGCAAGGCCCTGCTGATAGGCTCTGACAACAAAGCAGATGTGTTTTGCTTGTTGCCTGGGGTCCTTCCATCCCACAGAAGCACACCCACAGTTTCAGAGTGCAATGGTATTTTTCTGTTGTCCCACGTTCTCCTCTTGCCTCTTGTGTCCAGCTGACAGCTCTGAGCACTGACAAGTGGAGGTAAATCTCTCTCTTTGTGAGTAGGTAATGCCTTGTCATGCAAGGATTGCACCTGATGAGTTTAGGCAGCAGCTTCTTCTGTTACTCTTCCTTTCTTTGTTCACTACTCTTTCTTTTCCTTCCTTCCTTCCTTAGGCATTACGGACAGGAGATGGTGAAGATGTTGCTGAAGGATCAAAAATTTAAAAGGCTTTTGGAGCAGTCTGTTCCCACCTGTGACCTGGAAGATATTATGAGAAGAATTAAGAAGAAAGTAAGTACTTGGCAGGAGAAACGTCTCCTTTGTGCAAGTATTGTCACTGCTAATTTGAGATCAAACAGATCTAATCTGTCTTTATCTTCTTCCTCTTCTTCTGCTGAATCATTTTGCTCCTGGGAATGAGCTGTTAATCCCCAGGCTGTTCATCTGCACACCAGGAAGGAACTGATATTATTAGGGGGAAAGTGGGGTTTGGACTATTTTGACAATTGGCCACACACAGGAAAGGGGAAGAGGAGTAAATGGGTTTTATATTGAAGCGTAAGCCCTCACCATGCTCTCCCTACTCTGCCCCCAGTAAAGCAATTAAGTGGGAATAGTGCTGCTGAAGACACCAGAGGAATAGTACCAAGGAAATTTCCAAGTATACAAAAGATGTCCAAGTCAATCCTAATTCCAACAATTACTGTCTGTCTTCTGGGAATACTGCCCTGCTGTCAAGCCGCGTGGAGCTGGAAGAAGCTTGGTGAATCCAGCAGCATCCAGTGGAAATTCATTTGTTTGTTTGGGGGCAATTTTATTCTTTTCATCTGCATTATAGAAGGGAGCGTGACTTTGTGCAGGAGCAGGGAGAGCGAGTGGTGAATCAAATCTGCTTCCAACACGATGGGCCAGGCCCCAAAGAGTCCAATCTTTTCTGCTGCTTCCTTTGAGAACGCTCGATGCCCACCAGTTTGCATTATTCCCATTGATGCTCAAAGCTAATGAATTTGGCATTTTAGACTGCTGCTCAGTATGGTAGCACCCAGAACCTGCCGTGGGCTACTGGAAACGGAGAGCTGGCATCACTGACTCTCTGGTCTGTTTATTTTGGAAAGTTAGGAAATATTTCCCTAAGCCTTGGTAGCAGTGTTCCTGGTTCTAACTTGTGTTTTAAAGAGAGAATTTCCTATTTTCCATTCTGAAGATTTATGAGGTTTCCCTATGTTTTTTGTAGGGGATGGAAAACCAGAAGGGTGAACACCCATCTGCCAAGAAGCCGGAGAAGAAGAGGAACGATGACTCAAAGAAGCCCCAGGCCACATTGCCTTCTAGCAAACGGTACTGAGCATTTTGTTAGATGCATGACAAAGCACATGACAAGTTTTGCATGTCTCTTCCTCAGGAAAATCTTTCTGGCAGAGATGACCTGTGCCAGAGATTATTTCCTTTCTCTGCAAATGCTCCATGATAAAAAATGTCTACTTTTGCATTACGCTGACCACAGCTCCTCCGGAGGGCTTTCCACAAAAACTGGGGGACAAAAAGGCACCCATTGGTTGCAGCTCAGACCATTCAGAGCAGTGGCAAGGGCAGTCTTGTGGAGGCTAGGAGAGGGCCATGTCTCTGCTGCCTGGCATGGGACAAGTGAATTCAACCAGGGTTTTCTTTGCATCTGAGTGGAGTCTTTTTCAGATGGGTGCTTTGATGAGAAGGGCCAGTCTAGAAGTGCGATGCCATTCCCCAAAGCGGCAGTTCCTATGCAAGTGGTTTGACCTGGCTGAACCATATCTTCTTGACCCCCAAACCGTATCAAGTTTTTGAATAGTAATAGCAAGGCAATTCCTGAGCAACTTTGGTCAACATGTGCCTCAATGTGGACTTTTTGTCTTGATATTCCTGTCCTTCACACTGTTTGCTTGATGGACAGCATGTTTGGTTTATTTCCCCCTGTGCTGCAATCAGCATTTAAGACAGGAATTTGGTCCTTGCTGTCTCTTCATGCCAGTGGCAGAGCTACGTGTACCTGTTCTCCGCTGATAACAGCGGGGATTTCTTTAGCTCTCTCCTGCTCAGCGGTGGCAGGAAAGTGCCCACGTGCCTCGGTAGCATAGCTAGGATCTTCCCGTGCTCATGGAAGAGATGGGTTGATCCAGGAGAATTGTCCCCAGCGAATTTGTTCAGCTGTGGATCCAGTCTCTAGGGAAGCAAACGTAATGCGAGCCTAGTGCTGGGACGTCTGGCTTCTCGTTTCATCTCTGTTACTGATTTTCTGGACCCTTCAGATATGCCCCTGTGCATATCTGTTCAGATGCATCCCAGCTACTTTTCCAGATGGTCATGCCTGGTGTAGAGACACTTCTCCAGAGTGATGAGTTTCCTTATTAGGAGACACACACCTCCCCTGTGAGGATGCATTTAAACATGGAAGTAGTAGTGTCTCTCCTTCCACACAAGGCCATGTGACCTGCGTGCCTGGGAAGCCACCTGAAGATAGATCAGATGCATCTCATCCTTGGTTTTCCTGAGTGAGCACTGGAGAGAATGTTACTTGCAGATTGTGTCCTGTAATGATTGTCATGAGGCCCACGTTGTTTTTCAGAGCCTCATGATTTTCTAGCTTGACATCACACCATTAGGAAAGCTCCTCAAGATGTTTTGCTCACAATTATCTGAAGGTATTATCACCACCAAGCCGTAATTTGGTTTTATTTTCCAGGGTGAAGTCTGCCTCTGATGGACGCCTCCTACAGCGTGCGAAAGCCCAGGTCACGTTACGTGCGGCCGTGGAAGAAACGGAGCTGCTCCAGAAGCTTTACAATCTCCTGGAAGCCAAGGGGTTCCAGACACGGATGGAAGGAGTGGCACTCCTCCTAGACCTGTGCAAAAGCAGCCCCCAGCTCATCTCCACTAACATTGTCCAAGTATGTCGGGTATCTTCATTGGTCCTTTCCTTTAGCTCCTTTCCCAGGCCTTCTTCCCAGGTAGAAGTTAATTCAGTGTGTCTTGGCCCTACATCCTGGCTGTTTGGGACAGCCTGGTCCCTCTTACTCAGACTGCAGCAGTGTGCATTTTGGGTTTTCTAATGTTCTGTATATTTTCTTACGTTTGTAATGGTTTGTTCCTACCCCCGTATGCTAAAAGCCCCGATGCTGTTTCCCTTGTGATAGACCTTGTCAATCACCTTGTAAGATCTGGAAGATTTTGGAGAAAAAGCCCTAGGATTTGACAAGGTACCCCGGTACACCTTCTTTCATTGTTTTGCTAAGTTCCCCCATTCTGGGTCGCTCCCCCCCTCCCTTGAGAGTGCTGCGAAGTTCTCCCCCGCTCAGTGTCCGCCCCCTGTACTGTAGCAGATTTTCTGAGAAAAGGAGGGCATGACCTGTATTTCGAATGAGATATTGGACTGTACAATATCAATACAGCTGAAGCCTGCCTGGCTGAGGCTTGGCCTTGAAGGCCCTGAGGCCTTGAAGCTGTTGCGCAGGTAAAATCACTTGTGGCGCAGCAGAAAATTAGAGGTTAAGGTATTATTGTTAGATAGTGCGTTTTCAAGAGGTCACTGAGAGCAATTATTAGTGGGCACATTTAGCCACCTTAAAAGCAAAATTAAACAGTGTGTGTTTGCATTTTTTCCTGCAGTGAATGCCCATGAAAATATCGCTCTAACTATAAACTGTACTGAACCGTATATAACCTGCCACCTTAAACTGAATAAACGGAGAACGTGTGATTGACCATATTGGTCAGATCGTATGTTGCTCTTGGCTCAATCTCTCTTTATCTTGGGGGTTCCCTGCTACACAGTCTAAAGATGGAAAAACATAACTTCAGGTTAACTACACACAAATGCCAAAGGGGATAAAAACTACCAACAGATATAAGGAAGAATACTGGGATGCACATGTCAGCTGCACATATGGTACAGTGTTGACTAGAACAACTGAATTTTAAGCTCCCAAATACTTTTTATCAAAAACTTGCCTCCACATGGTATTTTCTGTTCCTTGGTATTTCGTAGCTGGATAGAATTTTCCATTCCCTATTAATGATTTTCAAGGTAGTACTTAGATGCTGCTGGTCTAATTTTAAACAAAGTTCAAAATAACTAGCAAGGGTGAAAAAATTTAAGGAACATCTTCCCTGCAAAGCATCATTTCTTGGTCAGGCATCTTTGCCTAATGAAAGAACTGCATTCATTGAAAGCCAGGTAACTTTTTCCAGCAGAATCTGCTGATCTAGTTCAAGACACCACCATGCCCTGTGATCCTTACTTGTATTTTACAAGGCTTATGCAAGATCCTTTCAATTATTTTGGATTTAAACATGAACAGATTTTCCCATCAGCCTGTGAGAACAATTCAAAGTCACGTGAACTTTAATATTTAGAACATAGTACAAAAAAGCATAATTACACACAATAAAGCAGGGAATCCCATTCAGCTACAAACAAGTGCACTTGCATCTTGTAGGCACATGCCTAAAAGATTTGGAGCAAAAAGTGTTAGAAACTGAAAAGCAAATGGTTTTTAATTCTCCAAGCCTGCTGCCGGGCAGGAATTGGAAAGCATCAACTGTCTCAGGATAGCAAAGCCAGGGGGAGGCAAGGGAAAGATGGTTTTAAATATAATACAAACATGAAGTTCTAAGTACCTTAATGAAGAATATCCTTAAAGTTACTGAATTATGGCATGGGGGAAGTGGCAGGTGTGACTTCAGTGATGTGGCCATCCAAAGCCAGTCTCACTTCTCAGAGTGCCAATACAATCTGTTTTTACAAATTACAACGTGTATGGTCTCTGTGTCCAAGGGAGGGATATAAATGACAAAACAAAACCCCCAGTGAACTCACAGAGAATCCATAACAAAAACCACCACTGTGGTAGTGTGTTTGCACAACAAGTTTGTTATAAGCTGTATCGCTTGCACAAAATGGCTTCCCTTTGCTCTTTGTACTTTCTTTGCTGTAGCCCAGTTCTGTTTTTAGCCCCATGTTACAAGTTGTGAGTTTCTCCCCCAGCCTTCCCCAGATACTGTCCCTGATTGGTTTACCTTTCCCACCTTAGTTGCTTGTCCATCAGATGTTACCAGACTCCCGCTCCCTACCAGTCACTCCAAGACCTGTCCCTCAGGTCCAGAAGCTTGGAGGAGAGACCTTTGGTGACTGGCTGGATTGCCATCCTTTCCCGCCCACCTCCTTGTTATTGCTCTACCTTGATGCTTGTTATGTCAGCAGCCACTCCCCAGTTGAACCCTATTGGTTCTGTTTCTACCCACCCTGAGTTCCTCCTACTGTTTGAAACCCTCTCCCCCTGCAGACTCGCGCTCTCTCTGCAGCACCGGTCTTAGGGTGAGGGCTTCCACCTTCCTGCCCAATAAACCTAAGTTCCAGTTGAGCCTTTGAGAGTCCCATCTTTCCTTCCTCCACCATCGCAATGCGGGAGGGCAGGTCGGCAGCCAAGGACCCACACACGAGGGTCCTGTGGGGGCGTCTCGGGGCTAGCCGAGCATTGGAGCACACGCGCTGCCGCACACCACTGCTCTCTAAAGTTTAAAATCTGCTTTCCAGGGACTCAGCCTGGCAAACTTCCAAAAAGCCCTTTCCCACTCCTATGCTGTCAGTGACTTTGTAAATCATTAAACAAGAAGTGAATAAAGATATGGATAACTTCAGTGAAATGGTGTAAAATAGTAAAACTAAGAAATCTTTTGCAGATTTTCAGGGGCTTTGGGACAAAGAAAGTTTAATCAACTGCCTTTAACCCAAAAGTGGAATATCAGCTATATTCATACACTCAAATATCATCCTGTGCAGTTCATACAGAAGCTGCAAGAATTACGCTAAAAAAGCTCAGTACTAGAAAATCAGAAATTACTGCTTGTGTTTAAATCCTTTAGATTCAAGTATTTAACAAATGCAGCTTTCCCTTGATTATAGTATTGTTCAGTTAACACCTCCTCTGATTCTATAATTTCTGTGTATTTGCAACATAGAGCTTTCAAAACTTCCCATATGCAGCATAATGTTCACTTCCACAACTGACCAAAATTCACAAATGCTGCACGTGACAATGGACTTCCCAATCCACGTGTGAATAAAGAGAGAATTAACAAAGTTCCAAGTATGTGTAGATGCTTCAAAATAACAAAATAACAAATCAAGTTGGAGCCAAAACATGTCTGATGAATATGCAATTGAAAAGTCCCAGTTCAGTTATCTAGATAGACATTACACAGTCCATTCTGTCATGCCAACTGCTAAGTACTTACCATTAACCCTGATCCATTCTCTCTGCTGTTTGTGCTTCATTTTTAAGCACAGAGCCATTCAACTCATGTGGAAGTCAGACCAAAGACAGAGTTGGATTTGAAGAAAAAAAATTAAGAAATCAAAAAGTGATACAAGAAAAATCATAGGTTGAGATCAGTGACATGGAGAATGAAAAAATTACTTCTAAATGCTTGCTTGAATTGCACTACAAACAAGTTATGTTCAGCAAATGATGAAAGCTGAAGCTTTGTTTTCAAATTTTTTTATTTAATGGAACAGTTAAATCATTTGGCAACAAAAATATTAGTAAACATGTTAAAAAACAAATTGTGGGAATTATTCCTGTGTGTGTGCATGCACAGATGCATGTGTGTGCTTGTACAAGTGCATAGAATTAGCAAGCAGCCCATTAAAGTATAACCTCAGACTGCCACCTTAATCATGCACCAAATACCAATATAAAACCTCACCAGGACAAGGGAAAATCCATATCTACTTGGTACCACATCCACTGAGATACCCAATATAAGATAAGAAGTGATTATTCACAGGTCTTGTTGATACCACACAAACACCAAGGATACGAGAGATCCACTTCTCCCTGGCCCAGGCTTTCTGCATTTGTAACTTAATAAAACCATCCAGCAATTGAAAGATTTGTTAGAGAGAAGCTGTTTTGCACTGTGGGGTCACTATGGTAAATAACAGAAAGAGTTGAGCCAAAGAAGATGACTTTGAAAAAATAACTTTTTTTAAAGGAAAATGGTCAAATGCCAAGAGGAAAATTTATTTATTTGCCTTACTTTCAGAATATCTTGAGTTTTCATTCCACTTGTTTGTCAAATGCCAAGAGGAAAATTTATTTATTTATTTGCCTTACTTTCAGAATATCTTGAGTTTTCATTCTATGTCCTTGTTTGTCCACTCTTTGGTCAGTTCTTGTACCTATGAAAAAAAACAAATATTGAAGAAAATCACATCTTTTCCAAAGTTCTTGATAAACGCATTCTCAAAGAAGTTCTAAGTATTTGTGTAATTCTTTGTGAAGTTTAATACTTAAGCATTTAGAAAAGCACTGAAGCTCCTGCAGTAAGTTGCCATACCAACAATACTTCTCCCTCAAAACACAAAATTCTTATTTACACTGTAAGATGAAATCAAAGTCCGGGATAATTACTTCAAATAACTGTCTACCTTCAAATAGTTTTTTAAAGTGCTTCAATCCCACAAAGTCTACTGCCACAAGCTGTTACCTTAGCTGTAAAAGGACAGATCCTTTCTCATAGTACAGGTAGGCATGTTAAGGTAAAAATCCCCTCCAGAGGAAGGCATGCAAAGGGAGAGGCAGACCAGTAGCCTTCAGGAGTTAATCAGAGCAAAATCTGCAACTTAGAAACTATCCACTTCCGTGTCATCAGCAGGGAAGTGAGAAGATGCTTGCAAAGGCATTACAGACAGCGGGAGCACTGGGTATAGAATCATTTCAGTTAGAAAAGATCTTCAGATCATCAAGTCCAACTGTTAACCCAGCACTGCCAAGCCACTACTGATAAAGTGCCACATTTATAGGTGTTCTAAATATGTCCAGAGATGGTGAATCAATCGCTTCCCTGGGCAGCTTTTTCCCACACTTGACAACCCTTTCCATGAAGAAATTTTTCCTAATATCCAATCTAAACTTCCCCTGGAGCAACCCGAGGCCATTTCCTCTTGTCCTGGCGCTTTTTTACCTGGGAGAAAACTGATCCCTACCTGGCTACAACCTCGTTTCAGGTAGTTGTAGAAAGTGAGGTCACCCCTATGTCTTCCTACTCTCCAGCATATCAACACACACGCACACCTTAGTGCCATCTGCAACTTGACTGGGGGTGCACTTGTTTCCCTCATCCAGATCATCAAGAAAGATATTAAACAGGACTAGTCCAAATACTGAGCCCGGGGGAACACTATTGGTGACTGGCTGCCAACTGGATTTAACTCCACCACTTCTCTTGGCTCAGCCATTCAGAGTTTTCTGAAACGATGCACCTGTGCAAGCCACAGTGCAGACAGTTCCTCCAAGAGAACGCTGTGGGAAACAGTGTCAAAGGCTTTCCTAAAGTCCAGGGAAACAATACTCACAGCCTTTTCCTCATCCACAAACCAGGTCATCCTCTCACAGAAAGAGATGGTGTTGGTCAAGCAGGATCTGCTTTTCCTAAACCCATCCTAAAGCCAGGGCCCTGATTCCCCTGGTTGTTCTGTACATGATGTGTGACTGGACTCAAGATGACCCAACCCACTCCATGACCTTCCCCTAAACTGACATCAGGCCAACAGAATGCTCAGGATTTGTCCTTCCTCTCCTCATCAAGCACCTGTCCACCTCTTAAGTTAACTTTCATAATAATGCCATTGTACTAAGAAAGAAGCCTTTGATGCAGTCACTCCAAACTTCTCCCATTTGCTACCTGCTTTTTTTTGGTCTTTGTAGGTCAGCTCCAAAATTAATCCATGACAGCTACAGAAACTTCTCTCATCTCTACCTGCATCTCAAGATTTCAACAAAGACAAGTAAGCACACTTTTCAATGCATCACTAGTGCTGCTAACTGAAGCATTAAAATAAAACAAATTTCAAAAGGTTAAAGAAAAAAATGAAGAAAATCTATCACAGCTCTATTCACCATACCAGAACAATTTGTATTGCTCATAAACACTTCATCTCATTTTTAATTAAATTTTTAAAATGAAACATTTTTAAATTAAACTACTCCAAATTATTCTTATATAAGGAAAATCAACTCATTAAAGAAAATCACCATATACTTGTCAGGCAATATAAATATGGTGATAAAGTCTTTAAATCTATATAAACAATTCAGTTATTGCACTCATTCAATTATAAAAAAGCTACAACCACTGCAATATCTACCAAGAATTTTCAGCAATTATATCTACTGTAATTATCATGAATAGTAATCACATAATCTTTTAATGAGCCTGACAAAGGTAATAAAATATGCCTGATAGACACCCCACACAGCAGGGCCAACACTTCTGAGCAGGGTAAGCAATGGTTACTGTCAGAACATGAATAACATATTCCAATTAGCCTAGAGTCAACAATTTATATTACTGAGCTACTCAGATAAAAGCTTTTTGTTTGTACTCAAAAATAAGACTAAGGATATGAATAAAACAGGATTCTCAAAGCAGGACATTAATTTTCTAATTCTAAAGGTTCAAGCAGCATCACTGGAAATGCGACCACTTAAACCAGCTAAGGAGCCCCTTTTTTTAAAGGCATCACATCCACATTTGATTGGCATCTTCTGACAGTATTCAGAATGAAATATTTGCTGCCATGTAGTTGAATAATTCCAAATACTTCCCTCTTGCCCCTTTCCAAAGTATGGCTTTTACTCTTTTTTTAACCAATTTTCAACTGCTTGCAAAGCAAGCTAACATATAGAAAAGAATTAACACAGAATGATACAATAAAGAATGAAAGATTGCTAGTCAGAGAAATGGTAGTACTATTATATCTAGATTCTTCTGGATGCTGTGAGTTATCCAAACTGTCTGGAAACTTTTTCCAGTCTCTACACTTGGCTGGATTATTGAAAAAACGTGGTGAGAAGCACAGTGAAGTACACCTAGATCTAAGACCCTCCTCCAAAAATTAATTAGTTAATTAGGCACTTAACATATTTGTACATACCAGATTTAAATACTGAAATTTTCTAAAAACCTACCCCACACCACAACTTAGAAATTACTTGAAAGCACAGAAGAGGTGACCATTCTCCCCATAAATCTTTTGCTGTTTTTCTACACATTGAATATTTTGCTACTGTGATTACTTGCTACTCATTACTGTGATTTAGTGGCTTTTCCCTCTCTAGTCTATTTACAAACATACATTTTTAGTAAGGCAAGTTGGTCAGGGAACAAGTATTCTCATTTCATTTTCATAAACAGAACTGCTACATAAATATCAAAGACATATTTTGTTCTTAGTCACAACGTTATATTAGTGGGATAACAAAATTATTAATTCACACACTTTTTTTTTTTTTTTTAAAGCATCAATGCAATGCTGCTGGTGGGACAAGACTTAGCTGCACATTAAAAAAAATCCTGAAAATTACAAAAACTCCTGCATCCAGACTACCCACCTCTCCTTTTCTTTGATGTTTAGAAACTGCTTTATGAAATTAAAACTCACCCTTGCTTCATTCTGCTGAAGCTTTTCTTCCATACTTAAAGGTTGTTGGAGAATCCAAGAGTGCAATCTAAAATCATAAAAAGTAAACACCAATTCAAAAAGGAAACAGTCACAATTTGTGGGGGAACCAATCGAAATGCAATCGTTCAACTTTTCTGAGTCTTTAGCATAAACTCCTTTGAACTTTAATATACATCATTTTACCTTGAAATACTGTAAACAGAACAATCAAAATCCTGTCAAAGCTGATATTTCAAATACAAATTGGTTTGAGAGTACTATTTTCACTTGCTACATATGTACTGTCACACACATGGAAACCAGACACATTTATAACAGGTAATTCCTAATAGAGTTTTCTTTATATTTATGAAAAACATGAAAATTTATTATGCATGAACAGCTATCCATTCTGCTTCAATATGTTTGTATACTCCTTTATCTTTAAGGACTATATCTTAAGGTAAATGACCTTAAAAGAGGAAAATTACTAAACAACACAAACATACAGGCAGTACTCTCTGTGACCTTCTACACTAAATCCAGCACTGATTTAGGTAATCAATATCTTCAGATCTACAGCAGCATTTGCCATACAGTGTTCTGGTGATACAAAGGAAAACCACTGAAGAAGTTATACAGAGATTTATACTACTATGCATAACACACCACCTGTTGTTTTACCAACCAGCACAAATTCAATGGACTTAACTTTTCTCTACTGTCTCCCACACAGCCATCTACCACATCCTACCACTGAACCAGATTTATTTTATTTAATAGTGGTAATAACCACTATTTTACAGCTTGAAACTAGGTCAAAGCATTCAAACTTCAAAGTTACATCTACTTTGCTAATTCTAAATCAAGCCATAATTTGAAAATAAATTAATTTTCCCCTCCTAAAGATTATGAAAGAAACACAAGTAATGCAACTCCATAAAGAGTTTTTTAATTCTTTGTAACAAAGCAAAGCTCTCTGCTCCAATCATCTACAACACCCATTTCTGCTTCCAACAGTGGTTCCCATCCCCTTTTCACCAAATTTTTATAGCATGAAATCCACCTGAAGCCCTACCCTTCTTCTAACAATGGTCCATGCCGAACTGACATTTCACATTGCACAGGCAATCTAAAACAGAATTACATAGTTCTAGAAACAAATCTGAAGTGGTACTTCAGATACTTCCAAATTATATTTGCTCAAATATGAAATCCAGCAGTCCTGAATGACATTATGTAGAAGAGACAACTGTCCTGAGCTATTTGGATATTCTTTATTTTTATTTTGGTTTCACCACCCTGGCAATACAGGAGAAACTTAACTGAGCCTGTGCAGTGACTGTTTATAGCAGATCATACTGACAGAGCAAGAATGGAATCATGGCTAAAGTGAAGCAGAGCATGATTTTTGTTTTCTTACACTACCACTGAAAACATTTTTACATATTTAGCATGTTATGTGCCTTCTAATGTACTGTACAGCCAAACACAAATAAAATGTATTGTTGAAATCCATTCATACTCTACATTTTCATATTTATACATCTTAAATACTTTAAACCTGCTACTTAAGATACTACACAAAATTCCTCTTCAGTCCATCAGGACAGACCCAGAAGGTAAGTTTCTGCTCAGTCTTCTTATGCTGTGTTGACTACCTGTTGCACACTGCAATCCAGCTCAGATTATATTACAAGAAACCTAAAAGCTTTGGGATGACAATTTTTTCCCCCCCTTATGTTAAAAGATCTGCTGGCCATATGGAAACTGATTCAATCAGGAAAACTAATATTCATTCACAGCCTCATAGAGCTTGTTCGCTCAAATCAATATAATGAAAGACAATTATCTCGTTACATCCTAGAAATAGATGTTATAACTCAAGGAAAATTACACAGAAGTTCCAAGTAAAGCTAACCTGATTCACTTGAGCAAGCAGAGCTTTTAACCGGGCTATTTCAGCTCTCAGCTCACGGATCAGTTTGACTTTGGGATCCTCATTAATTGTAGGCTTGTTGATGATGTTTTTGGCTCTATTTGCATAGCGAAGTGTACTTAAAAGTTTCTCCATAGTTGATATCAGCAGGTGAAATAGCTAAGGACATGAAATCAGAAGCAGTTTATCTAGCATCATATGTTTCATTTACTGAAGTTAATTCATATTTTAAAAGTTAGATAAATTCAATGTGGGTGAAAAGACAGAAATATCTCATTTACCAGTACGGATATAATTTGTTCCAACTCTCCACCTAACTCCCCTTTCATGTCACTATAACTTTGCAAAAGTAAACACTCCAAGAGATAAGTGTATTAGGATAATCAGGTCTAACAACCAAGTGTTGCAAAGAAATCTAGCTGCCAATCCATTTAATATTTACATTTCCCCAGTAAACATAAATATGGTCTTAACTGGATAAATGTCCTCTATGAATACTTCACAGGCTTTCTTGGAATTTTTTACAATAACAGTCAGGAAACAGTGAATATTTTTTAAGTATCATTGTAATCATTGAAAAGACATTCCAGGCAAAACACAGTAGGGAAATTTAACAGCATCAAAACAAAAAAATAACCAGACAGAAGAACCAAAACAAGAGAAAGCCTCTGCAATTTACAAATCCAGCTGTTCTCCTGAGCTGCAGGCATCTGGCAGCACACAGAACTGTCAGCTATCTGATGCATCAAGAGAAACCAGTATTATTTTTCAAGCAACCTAACCAGGAAAACCAATGCAATTTAAATACAAGTGCTAATGCTACTCTTTCCTGAATTCTCTTTACAATATATATGATGTTCCAAATTAAAAAGATAATTAAGGCATCCAAATGGATGAGTGGAAACACAGAAGAGAAAACAATCCAGAAATCTTAATGATCAAACTGAACAAGAGATCCAGAGAATCAGACAATGAAAAACACCTGAAAAACTAATTAAGCAACTAAAATAATCTGTCCTTTCTCATTCTCTCAAAAGCAATTAATGTTGGGGTTTTTTTTCAGAGACTCTCTGAACTACAGGAGATGCACTTGGAAACAGCCTATACTTCCCCTAGCTCACATCCTCACTTCCCTGCTTTATCTACTGTCTCTTCTCCATTACTCAATTATTCTCTTTCTGGAAGGATATTAAAAGATGTTACAGAAATATGACAAATCAAAATCAGAAATATTTTTCTACAGCCTTTCCCTACAGTTTGAAGAGATCTTCCTGCATTTTGTTGTGCTTAATTGTAGAAAAGGCAGGACAAATCTATCCAGACAGCTTGTTGGGCTGTTAGGGAATTCGACCACATCCCAGTAGACAGAGAAAAGATCAATCATCAGGGCTCTGCCTAGCAGAAGCATCACTAATGGATGAGGAAGTAGCTGAAAAAGACCCTGGGTACTGTACTCATTAGACTAGGCATGGAAAGCTCACTGTGTTTCTAAAACTTCTCTTCCCAATCCCTCCATCAAAAACCAAAAGTTACTCTACCATGGAACTGCAAGAAAGCAGCAAGAAGAAAGTTGCCAGCACTGTTTTATTTAAAGAGCCAGAAAACCAAAGCAGAGTCTGGTCCACAATCAACTATTGGCACTACTCCAATTCTCGTAAGGAAAACAAATGCATGGATTCCAAAAACATCCCCAAAATCCTGCCACAAAGGAACCGCTATCCAGAGAATTTGACTGGTTCTGAAGGACCAGAAATTGATCTGATACAAGGACCAGAAACTGATCTGATACATTTTATTCCTTCAATTCTTCTATCTCACATTCCTAAAAGGGGACTGCACCAGTTAAGACCACATTTCACTGGAGCAGGAAAGAGTGAGAGAAATTTCAGAGCTGCTTTTCTCCTCACACCCAGTGGTACCTCGACAAGCTTGACAAGTGGGCCCACAAGGATGTAATGAGGGTCAAAAAATCCAAGTGCAAGGTGCTGAACCTGGGTTGAGACTATCCCACATGTGAGTACAGACTGGGAAAAGATCTCATCTCAGAAAAGAACTTAGGGGTTCTTTTTGGTGGGTGAACATGAAGCAGCAGCCTGTATTCAAAGCACAGAAAGCCTGCCGCATCCTGGGCTGGCAAATGGTTTTAAGCTAAAAGTGGAGAGATTTAGATTAGATATTAGGACAAAATTCTTTACCCAGAAGGTGGTGAGACACTGAAACAGTGAAGTACTAAGGCCTGAACAACAGGCCCTGAGCCAAAGCTGACATATAGATGAACCTTCCAACCAAATGTTATTTATATATTTGGTCATTAACAGAGTATTGTTATATATATATGTTCATTTATTGGCAAAACCTTTACATATCTAGAAACTGGATAAGTCTACATCTGGCCTAATTAGCCAGGGTATTATGATCAAAGACAACTCCCTTGGTTCCTCCTTGAGTCCATGCCAGGCTTTGGGAGAAAGCCAACAGGAGAATGAAATTAAAAATTATGTCAGCTTGTTTGTTCAACAGTATAAAAACTGGGCAACTGTGATAGTAAAGTGGGGGAGCCTCATGGCCTGAGGTGGACACTCCATAGGAGTTCCCCGTTTCCAGGTGTGGTTCTCCAGTCCTTTGCTGACAGCTTCCCCCCACAGCTGATGTCTCATGGACTTGGATGATGGATCGTTATTAGGGCAACCTGGTGATGTATCTTTCTTAATCACTATAGGCATTCTTTCATCATCATGATTAGGTGTACTTCTTAGTTTATCTTTTTGTAATTCTTTGCTAATTATTATGTGCTTTGCTTAGCTTATCCTTTTGTGATTGTTTACAGTTTTACATTAAGTAAATGACACTGTTCCTTAATTTGGTGTCTGTGTCTCTGATCCCACCCACCATCAAAACAAGGCCGAGGTGGATGGAGCTCTGAGCAACCTGGTCTAGTGAAAGGTGTCCCTATCCATGGCAGGAGGGATGGAACTAAACCATCTTTAAGGTCCCTTCCAACCCAAACCATTCTAGGATTTCCAACATCCAAAATCCTCACCTACCCTTAAACATCATCCTGGCTTCACTTTGCTTTTTTGGGAATAAAATTCCTATTCCAATTTGTTGACAAACCTGCAGTACATACCGTGTATGTAGGGTTTTTTAAACTAAGTGATCCTTGCAGACCTTCATATTGGTAAAAAGGGAACCATAAGAGTTTTCAAGACAACTGATCATAATTAAATTTAGACAAGAAATTAAAATGTTGTCTGCTTTTACAATGTTAGATCAAAGTGATCACCTTTCCCAGAGGATGTCAAAAGAGACCAGGTTGCTACTAATGCAACAAAAAACCAACAGTTTGGAACAGCAATTTTTTCACACATCAGTATAGACCAGATGCACAAAGCTTTAGTTACACTGTGCACAGTGTAAGTAAAAACCAGAGTGTTACTAGAAAGCTCAGAGAGAAAGAAATCACTAATATGTGTAGACCATGTTCTGCCTTAACAAAATATCTGGAGTCTAACTATTTACATCCACGCCTACTAAGCATGAACTATTCAGAATCCAAAAAGAGTAAACTCAAAACACTTACTGGCAATCATTATAGTTTTGGAGTTTCCTCCTAGGCTATCTTTTAATAGCCAAGTCAACACTGAGTCCCTGTAAGGCACAAATACTTGTTTCTTCTTTGAAAGAGGATTTGTTGGATCTTGAGATAAATCAGCTGTGAGGAGAATGTAGAAAAAAAAATAAAATTAGGTCTTTTCATTCATTTTTAAAAACATGTTAGGCCATTATTAGTGTAAGTAAACAGAAAGGTATTTGATGACTAAAAACACCTCAAGACAGACAAGCACAATGTTGTAGTTTAGGGCAAATCTGTGAGGAAACCTCCTAAGGGGCACTCCCTCCCCAACCGGTTCAGGAAAAAGAAACCTCCTCAGAGAGAAGTGGAAAGAACCTTGTTTATTAAACAGGCAAAGCACTCCCTGGCACAATAAATTGGACAGTACCCGATGATAGGAACTTTGTGCCGCTCTGGAGAGATGAGAGATTTAGGAAAGAAGTCCGTCCTGTAGGTGATTGCTCTGTCTCAATCCCTCTGGTGCTGGGAAACGTTGCTGCGCAGGATGGATCTTGGTGGGTTCCAGATGCAAGCCCCCACGGCACTCCCCCAGGTCCTCAGTCCAGAGAGAGATTTTTAACAGTTCCAAGGAAAGGCAAAAAAAGAAAAAAAAAAACAGGAAAGAAAAAAGAAAAGAACAGGAGGAGAAGGAAAAAAGAAAGCGAAGCGTCTCCTCCTGCTAGCTAGGCTAACTAACTGACTACTGCAAAAAAAAAAACCCTCTTCGTGTGCTGAATTCAGCTCTCAAGGCCAGCCGGCGGAAGACAGTTCCTGAAAACAAACTGCGTGCCTCTCCCCCAGCTCCCATACCCAACCAGACAATTGGGATACAAACATCGTATCACCCCAGGACATGCCACCGCTTATCCCATATCGTCAACATACAACCAAAACCGACATATATTCTACATCATTCATTTATCCACATAAAACTTCCATTCATTCCCCCCACAAGAAGGCAAGCAGTACCCATCATGTCCCTGTCACATCCTACACTGAATCCGGGCCCCCAGGCTGCAGGGCTGCAGGATTCCCCACTCTCTTATTTTGTTCACCTAAATCTCCCTCTTTCACTTACTCATACTTCAACACCACTTACGCATACCTTCAGCACTTCCTCATACCTTCAATACTTGCACATACGCTCTCACTTACGCATTTCCTTCTATTTCATGTCTGCATGGTTTAATGTACAGACAATGGAAGTAGCATCTCACCCAACAATAAGATCTCCCTGAGGTACACATCATGTTGTTCCATCTCTCTGCATTATCCACCATGTGCAACCTGGTCCCTGAGCAAAGACAACCCCACAAATGGGTTTGTCTGTACTTGAGGCAGACTTGATCCACACTGTCTTCCCTAACAAACCTCTGACATGCACCACGGGGACTTTATCTCCGTCTATTATATGCAGAGGGTCAGCCTGGGAGGGGCCTGCTCAGTTGGTGGAGCCTCTGGTGTTGACCAACCAGGTAGCCTTTGCCAAATGCTGCTCCCAGTTTTTGAAGGATCCCCACCCAATGCTTTCCACTGGGTTTTTAACAGTGCACTGTGCCTCTCCACTTTCCCAGCAGCTGGTGCATGGTAGGGATTACGGTACACCCACTCAATGCCATGTTCCCCAGCCCATGTGCTGATAAGGCTCTTCTTGAAGCGCCAACATCTGTGCTGTGGCCACCAAGCTTGCCTCTGCCCTCTACAAGGTGATGGGCACCAAGCTGAAGAAGCATGCTGCCAGCCAGCCTCCACATGTGTGGGAAAACCTGGCCAACATTGTGGGCTGGTGAAGGCCGGATGTTCCCCAGAAAGCGGACAAAGTGCTGAGTTGGACACTGTTGGAAAAACCCAGCTCTACAGAGATGGGGCAACTTAAAGGCATTTCAAAAGAGCATTCCATTATCAACTTGTAGATGGATGAGACATAAGAGATATAAAACTCAACACCATTCTGTCAGAAGCCAAACTATTTCTTTGTTACAATACCTTGTGAACGTTTTTCAGCCTATTAGCTTTTGCCACACAATGCTGCTAATACTTCTAAGACCAATCACCTATTATTTTACCCCCCGTGGTCTTGCTAGAATGCATCTTTCACAGTTCTAGTTCTCCAAATATCTGTTCTGTTTGCAAGGCCAAGACTTGAAACTTGTTTCCAGTTCAATTTCTCTCTCTGTGTCTTCTCTATTCCATAGCCTTTCTAAGTCAGCACACCTTATCTCAGAGTTTGCATACAGATGTGTAAGACTATGTGAGCTTTTAGTCAGAAGAAGCACTTGTAGAGTATACTCTACAAATCCATTTCGCACATCTCCCTCTCTTTCTTGAACTGTAAAAACTTCTTTGATGGCCTTATTCATCACTTGCTGCACACAGTGAAGTACACAAGGCACTGTCACTAATATTGTTATTACAACAATCAATACACATAAACCTATTTTGCAAAGCTCCTTTAGCCAAGGTGCAAAGTTCTATCTTTTAAACAAATCATCTAACCATGATCTATTATCCGTTTTAATTTGATTTGCTAAATCTTTCAATTTTTGAAGCTGTTTATGGATGGATTCTGAATGGTCAGTCAAATTCATATAGCACAATCCTTCAAATTCTTCGCAACCATGTCTGTGTGCCAGTAAAAGAAAATCGGTAACTTTGTTCTGTAAGGTTGGATGTCTAACAGCATTAATATCTGTCATCATATCACTAATTATAATGGAAATAGCATTGATTTCTTTGCTCAACTAACATCCCAATTGTCTAATTGTTTTAATGCTACAGCTGAGGAAAGTTGAGGTAAAAACAAACCTTATGTAACTTGTTTAGCAGGGCTCCAGGGTTTAAAATTGCTATTACATTTTTCTTCATAGAAGACGAGCAGACCTTTTTCCTCTATAATTTTTCTTGATGACTTTTTTAACACTGGGTGCTATCACAGTGAGCTGTCCGATGCTATATGGGCTACTTTTAACTTTTGAGGGAATGCCCTGGCAGGCTCTATCTCCACAAATAAGCTAATATCCTTTTGGCAATTGTCATGGGAATTCATCAAGATCAACAGTCTTACCCTTAGGGGGCACAGGGGTGGTGAAATTGCACCAAAAACTTGAGTTTCTGTACACAGGATGATGGGGAGTAACATTTAATTGTGGATCTCCCTGATACTGAAACTCAGCACTCAAGGTATTGGCCACTCTTTGGCAGGCACAGGCACACCGACCAAACAGGTTGCAAAGGGTTTGTCTGGGCTCAAATTAGTCAAGCGTATGGTGTCTGAGCCTGCTGACTTGGCTAAAGCAACCCAAACATTTGTTATTGGTTGATCTACAGGCATATCTGCATTGCAAAAGCAAGCAAGAAAAACTAACAAGCATCAATATATCATTTGATCTAACTCTGTTTTTTGTTCAGCTACTCTTGGCAAAAGCCTTTTCCATGTATTTCAATTTCTAAGCAAATCTTTTAGTACATTTGGATTTTGTGTTTTCCCAGATTTGTTCAGGGACTGGCCAACTGTAAGGCATTAGATTGTCTTGTTTCACTTAATTTTGCAGATTTGGATATCTTGGGATTCTTTTTAACACAATGGTCACTACGCTTTTGCCAAAAGAGCTCTATGATAACCATGATTTTTACAGTTTTAACATTGACATAAAACTCAAGGTTTGCAGTTTGCGCAGGTTGGGGAGGGGATGTCAGACGTGAACCATAGTCTCTCTGTGTAGCTCATGTCTGCATACACGTTTCCCTGCTTGTGGAATTGTCCATGCACTCCCGTGTGTGATATGCCTTCATGTTCTTTGCAGGAATCCACTTGGGTCCTGCACCGGTGGAAACACAAGCAAATCCTTTGCCCCAGAGGTTATTAAAGGAAATAGACCTTCAATTTGTCCTGTCTCAAGGTTTCTAATGAAAACTGGAGTATTTTCTTTCAATTTTCCCTGTGTTATTTGAAAAGTGTCTAAAAAATTGGTAGATTGGGTTCTGCAAATGAGCTATTTAAAAAATTAAAAATACATAAAGCTTTACTCAACCTCATCTGAGGCATTAATTGGGCCATTTCTTCTTTTTGTTGGTCTAATATGTGTTTTAGAGTGTGATGTGTCTTTTAATAATTGTTTGATCTGTGGAAGAGGAGGAAGTTCTAAAAGTGTGACTAACACCCTGATTTATTAAAAATGTGGCTAATTTTTGAGTTGTGAATGTAGGCCCATTGTCTGTTTTTATTTCTTGGGGTACACTTAATGAAGCAAAAGCTTGTATAAAACGTTGATAGGCATGATTGGCTGTTTCACTTGTACGGACAGAGGTAAAAACTGCACTTGAAAAAGTGTCAACACATGAATATTTTTGAATTTTCTAAAGGATGGGTATTTGGTGATATTTGTCTGTTATAGCCGCAGGCTTTGCAACTCCCATGGGTTGACAGCTCTTGTAGAAACAGGAGATTGTACAAGTTGACAATTAGGGCAAGTACTAATAATGGCTTTTGCTTGACTTTCAGAGATGTGAAACATTTGTACAAGTGCTTGTGCATTTTGATGGAAAAAGGCACGACTTAGTTTTGCTTGTTCAAAAATGTTTGGCAAAGTGTTTGAAATAATTATTGTTAGTTTGTCTATTCTTGTATTTCCTTCTGTCATGAATCTTGGAAGTGAAGAATGAGCCTTGATATGAGAGATAAAACATTGGTTAGTTTTGTATTGTAAAACTGTATAAAGACTTGAAAGTTAACAATATAGGTTATTATTTGCAACATCTTTTAAAACTGATCCTTCTATTCTTTAACAATACTAGTAACATAAGATGGATTTGTAATTAAATTAAAAGGCTCTGAAAAGAGCTGAAACACTAACTACTGCAGCTAATTTAACTATCTGAGGAGAGCTTTCTATTGTTTGAACCTGACTGTCATGTTTTGGTTGTTTGATTTTACCATACTATTACTGATTTGTATGTTTTCTCCGATTTATTAGTGAAGAGAGTTATAGCACTTAAAGGCTCTTTATTTAACATGGGTTTTTCCTCTAAAACTTAATTTTGTTTGCAATAATTTGTGGCCTGGGTAATGAATAGAATAAACACCTGAATAATTTAACAATGCATTTTGCAAGTCTTCTGAATTTTGCAAAGCTTAATCAAGGTAATCTCTTTTTACAGGTAAATAAATAATTACAAAATCTTGGTTTGCCATAGTTAGCAATCTTGTTTTGGCTCTAATTATGATTTGAGTTGTCATCTCTATGGTTGTAAAAATTGTGTTTGGAGACTTATAAGAAAACCTACTTTATGATTAACAAAGGATTTTTTTTGAAGTGTCCCATTGAAAAATGAGACTAAAGTTGCATTTTTTTTTCATAATACTGCAAGAAAAAAGGGCTCTTTTGGAGCACAACAGTGTGCTTCTATTTTTTGAAAAGCTTCAGTGACTTTTTCAAGGGCTTTTCAAGTTTCAGGTGTTAAAGTTTTAGGAGATTTGATGTCACAGTCTCTTCTCAATAAGTTAAAAAGTGGGGCAAGTTCATAGTTAGTGATTCTTAAAACAGGTCTGATCTAATTAATTTCTCAGGCCCCAAACCCCCTCTGATCAGTGATTTAACCTGGGGCATTTCAACAGCTGTCCTTGGCAGAAGCTTTCTGAAGTTGCCTGGAGTCTCCAAAAGGATGTAAAATATTTGCAGTAATTCCCCAAGCTAACCCAAGAGGCTTCTTCGAAGCAGAGCCCTCAGCTCTGTTGACTTGCGTTTTTAAATGGTAATATAAATTCCACTTACGCTGGTTTGTTTTGATGTTGAAAATTGGTCTCCATAGACAGGGTTGAAATCATGCCCTGCAGCACCGAGGCTGGAGCCAGTAACCACACAGCCCTTCACCAGAGCAGAGCTCAGGAGGCTTTAGAGGCGTAAGTGACATCCCACCCAGCACAGCAGCACGATGAGAGTGCAGGAATAGGGACAGGGTGCCCCATCCCACAGGAAAAACCCACAGCTGTGGCCACCCAGGCACTGGGAGAAGTCTGTGGGATTGTCCCCACATCACCCTCAATCCATTGCTCACATATTTCCTTCACCAGGCACTGACAAGCCTAAAAGAGCACATGGGAAGCCCAAAAATATTAATTTGTGTTAATTTTTAAAGCCTCATTGCCCTGTAGGAACTCCCTCCAAGGCTGACATGCAGCTAGGACAACAGCAGTGTTTGCCTAGCAGAAACAGCAATGAAAAGAAATCAGGGTGTGTGACAAACAGGGGGAATATATGGAGAAATGACAAGTCGATGTTTTTATATGGAAATTTATATTGAGGGTAACATTCCTGTCTAACACAAGCATTTTAATACTTCCAGATGCAAGCCTCAAGCCAAAATCCAGTGAGCTCTGATGTTATGATGGTGTTTAAGCTCAGGGATGCTGAACATTTTGCAAGATCTACAGGTTTTCCCAGTGCCAAAAAAGCATGCACAAGACCAACAAAAAAGCTTTTAATTCTGCCCCAATAACCTTCCACACTGTCCCAGCACAGAGCAATCGCAGAGCAGAAACGAGTCCTGAGGCACCAAACTGCCCAAGTGGATGAACACAGACCTGCTGTGGAACCTGCCCACCCCATCCCCAAAAAAGGCAGGGAATGCCCTATATTTGGGAAAGCATTACTTCCATGACACTGCTTTCTTCCCTTCTGCAGCTCTAAGGCTGCTTCAGTCACCTCCTGCACCACCGTGGGGTGGTGCTGCAGCACTCCCTAGCACCACAGATTCCAGGCAGCAAGGAGGTATTCCCTGGAAAGCTGGCTCAGGCTGGGATAAAGCACAGAATGGCCTGGTTGAGGAGGACGTCAGGCCAATATCAAGCCAGCAGACATTGCCCAGGTCAGCAGTGCAGTAAGCGTGCACAAGCTATAAAGTGTTCAGAACAAGTTGTACTGGAGCTGCTGCTGCTGCTCCACAGCTGCCAAGGCCCATTTCTGCTTGATTTATAGACCATGCCAATTCCTCCCCATAAGATTAAGCTGCCTTGAGGCGATTTCAACTTACACATCTGATATTTGAAGCATTTGCTATGCTTTGCAGCTCAAGAGCTGGCACAGCCCTGCGCTGACACTTCCCCTTTTCACCTCACATCACCCATCACAAAGGCATTTGCTCCCATTTAAGGGCTCACATGCCTTTTCTGTGACACATCAAGGGAATAACATTTTGCTGAAGAGCAGGACAGAACCATCAGTGCCATAGAGATCAACACTTCAGGGGCATCAACCTGACAGCAAGGTGTACAAGTGTACACATATAAACAAAGTGTATATCCTGTTTGCTTGAATATATTCATCATCCTCAAAAAGATATTCCCCCTCTTAAAACTGTTCCGAGTTCATGAAATCCATTAATTAATTACAAATACCGAACCTAGAAACAAACACTGCTTGAAGCCTAAAAGCTTGGTTTCAAGACCATTCTGAGTGGTTCAAAGTTAAAAATGCAGGTACCCAACTAAAAATATTCAATAATCTCAAAAGTCTCCAAATTCCTTATTTGTTTACTTATCCAACTACACATGAATAATTTTAGTCTAGCACAGGCCTGTTTGGGTGCCAGATCATGTTTGCAAGTCTGCCCTGTGAAAGGCAAATGTACAGTTGAACTTGGATGCTATGCAAGTATCAGGCAGCTATTAGCAGTGATTGCTAAACATTTTTTCCCAAAAATTAGATAAAACAAAGCTCAATGCCTGTGGTTGTTGCTGGTTACTGTTGCGAGGAAAACAGTTACTAATACACAACTGGTTGGGCTCAAATTATAAATACAATTAAAATGCTGCATTTATCTTGCTAGAACAGTAACTCTACTTTATGGAGATTTTTTTTTCCAGCCAGAAATTTCTGTACACACTAGCAAGATGGACCGACCTAAAGGGACACTTGTGTGCACAGGAACAATGATGGTAATTCAACTCTCAAAACACCAGAAAATTTTGCAGATGCACCTCCAAAATCATTGGTTAAACCATTCAGATGAAACAGTTGCGTAACAGAGTTAGAAAGAAGACCATGGAAAAACAGAAGAAAAACTTCCTGAGGGTTTGGCATTGCTACTATTAGTGATGGCTGAATTCATTTCACCTCATTTCCAATGCAGTCAGGTATTCAAATAAAACTTGAACACAATCTGTTTGCCATGATCCAGAGACAACGAGAGTTGGAGACCAGGAATCATGACGATTGCAATAGCTATACACAGATTTTGCCCACCAGATCCAGTCTAGAACCTGTGAGAAAGGCTCTACCTGGAACAAGGCAAAAAGTTTCCTCTCAATGCAAACCCATTTCTAACTGAATCAGCATTGGACATGTGGAAAGAATATATTTAGAAGGGGAAAGATTTTACAAGAAAATTTTGCAAATGTAATCAATTCCTGCATGGAAAGAGTCTCTGGAACAGCAGGGCAGAAAGCACTGGCTTTACAGAAACTGGGGAAGAATAGCTTGCAAAACCTCTGCACCTCAACCTGTGCTATAATCATACAGCTCATTAGTTTAATCACTAACAACTCCACTCTTCATGATGGAACCACGAGTGTTGTTTCTCTGACTTGGGAAGCTCTCAGAAATCAATTTTTTATAGCTCCATTTTTTTAGAAGGTTGACAAAACCAGGAACATTAAAACTCTCTGTATTCAGGAACTGAAGTAAATCAACTAAATAAAACATCCAATAAAAGCACCAAGAAAAACACTAGAGCAAACTTAATTGTGATAACTGAGTTTAATGATGTTAAATGGCAAAGCTAATCATAAAAAATTTACAACTGAAACTTCTCCCCAGTATTACTTGGGCCAGGTTTCACTCCACTTAACTCAGACAACAGGAACAGGAGTCACAATTCATTTAGTCAAGGAAAACCTGTGGGGAGCAGGAGGGCTGAGGAAACATATCCATAATTAACTCCATTTGGAGGCACAGTTATGATGTGAGTGTGCACTAATCCTTCATTTTCCTTCCCTCAAACATTTGTGCTCCAAAATTTCTAACCAAGATTTGCACATTTCTCTGAATGAGAATGAATCTGGGCAAAGCTTTGCTCTGTCATTTGCTCAGTGTTAAGCCCACTACGCCCCAGGCAGAACCAGCCCAAGCTGGAACACAGGGTGTGTCACCCCCTCCTCCTGCCAGTAGCAGCACCAGCCAGGGGACACAGGCAGGCTCCCCTCAGGAAATCAGGGATTGCAGCACGGCCATGCAAGTTCCAGGGGTCAGCCTAGGAAGTGCCATGGGCAAGGTTATAGAATGGAAAGCCTCTTCAGGAAGCATCAATTAACTCCCACCCAGTTAGAGGCGAGTGCTGAACAGACCCCAAATTGCCACAAAAGCACCCTCAGCAGTATTTTACTGCAATCCTCAAAAGCATATTCCCTCTTGCATGTAACCAAGGCCACTGATGTTCAGGGCCAGCCCTGGCCAGGGATCCCAGTGCAGAAGCCAACAAACCCCAAACCTTGCAGAGTCAGCTAAGAATTTGGGTTCTATACCAGCTCAGCCACTCAGAGCCAGAGACGTGTTGTGGTGTGGTTTTGGGTTTACCAGTTTTCCGTATGCATCTGTTCTTTGTTTTATACTGTTTTTATATAAGTTACAATGGTTTGTTCCATGCACCCCCATGTTAAACCCTTCTTGGTTTCCCCCAAGTGATTGTCAGGTGTCAATCACAATTATGGGTCCTGTCCATCACCTTACAGCCTCGCCCTGATGTCTAGAAGGTTCTAGTGAGGACATCAAGTGATTGGGCAGGGTCCCTGTTCTCCTCCCCCTAGATTTATTGATTGGTTCTATTGACTGTCATTTATGTTCTGGGTCACTCACTTAACCCTTTGGATTGGTTCCAAGCTGTCCCCTTCCCCTTTCTCCACCCCCATACTTAAGGTGCTGTACAGAGAGGAAACCTGCTTTTGTGGGGTCTCTCTCTGGGTATGTACACATCCCGCATGGGCTTAATAAACACCAGCTGAATTTCTCACAAGAGTCCTCCCTTATTCTTTGCCACTGTTCACACTTCTGCCGAAGGCAAGAACCCACAGGATCGGGGCGTATCCCAGGATACAAAACCGTACCTTCACTGCGGGCTCGGTGCCAGAGCTAGCCAGGAAACAGGACACAGGTTCCCGAGAGACGCACCGCACCGCTGCAGAGGCGCACAAACCTCAGAGACTTCAAATTCTTCCCAGGGTTAAAACATCAGCCCAGGCCTCAAAATTTTGTGGCATGGCAAGTGAAGATGATTTTCTTGGGGTTTTTTTGGGGGTTTTTTTGTTGTTTTGTTTGTTTTTTGCACAGCCTCCATAGAGGTGGTAAATCTGCTGGTGCCCATCACCATCTTGCACTGTATCCCCATTACAGTAGAAATTGCTGTGCAAGTCCAGCCAACCATGTGCCACTGCTCTCAAAAGTATCAGGGTCTGGAAGAAAAGATTTGAAGATGAGAGATTTTTTGCTGCTCATGGCAGGGGCAGAATTACATCTGCTTGAGGATTTCGCAGTTGGAACTACTCAACAATTGCTTGGAACTGGAAAGTAGGTACAATCCTAAAGGCAAAAAGTCACTGAAAGAAAATTCGGCAAAAAGCCCATAGTTAATAACACCCTGGATATTGCTGCTCAGGCTTTGTGTTTCTATTTGCCTATACACACAATCATTTTTAATATCCTGAAAATACCAATAACAATTAAAAAATCACTTAATATAAGGTGTCTTTTTCAGAACTGTGTTGGAACCTCAGAAGCCAGAAGGGCAGAGTATCACCTGTCCTGGAAATAATATGCTGGGAGTTGTTCATAAAGATCATTCTAGTAACAGAGCTAAAAATCAGGGTGTATACCACTGAGAAATTCCTGATTTCCTTCAGATGCTTTTTCCACTCACCACACAAAAACTTACAAACAGCTTATAAAGATCAGGTTTGGGATGCTCTGAAGACAGCACCTGAAATAAGATCAAGGCCAAACACACAGTATGAAGTTACGTGACAACAAAATAAATCAAAGTTTGCAGCTGAATCACTGAACTGTTACCAGCTGAGGAGCGAATACCTGTTACTGGGAGCAGCTGCTACTACCCTATAAAAATTTTACATTCTTCAAATTTCAGACCCCAAAACAGGGTTGACTACAGTTTTAAAAGGCAGATATCCCTGTTAATATAAACAACTACCACTCTTCTCGTACTTCTACTAACACTGGCATTTTTCAAGCTAGTTGCAACTTGTGCAGATAGCTGTATGAATTAAACACCACACACTAAATTCTTTACTAACTTTCAACAAGGTAGCAACATGTAAGTGTAGCTATAGTAAGTGCTGATGAGATTTATAACTGGGTCCTGACTATAAATCATATTTTTATCAGCCTCAGAAACCTTTTACTGCTGTTTTCATGCTTCATTTTATGTGTCATATCTCCTCTCATCAAGAGGACCAATATCAAGGTGTGTGTATGTTACTTCATACCCAAAAAAAAATCACAGATTTTTTTTCCCAAGAAAAAAAAATAAGGCAAATATTTAAGGATTCCAACAAGTTAGTTTTGGGGAGAATAAGCTGTTGCATTCATGGTAAAACTTAAAGCATCCATGTAAAGGGCTTGACCCGGCCCTGGTGAAACCAGTGACATTTAACACACCAAGAAGAAGAAGCCAAACACATTGGAAATGGATCGAGGACATGGCACGGTTTGACAAACTGCTCCATCATTGGCCCTTAATTTAAGCTTCGATCTCCTTGTGTTAGTTTAGCACAAATGGTGAGGTGCAATTGGTGATTTCTTTTGAACTGACAACCAGAATAGCCAATTGCATGCAGAGACACACTTCTGGAACACACACAGCCTTAAAAGTTAGAAAGAAGCCTGAGATCGCTCTTTTCTTTCCGCCTTCAAAAGAGGTAAGGGACCTCTGGCTCTCTCCTTTTGGAGGGGCCTGGGACAGCCCGGCCTGCCCGGGCCTTCACAGGAGATCCGCATGGCCCGGTGACTCCCAGGCCGGGAGAGGGGATGATGTGCCCCCATTCCGGCCTGGATCGGTTTTTAGCAGCTGGAAAAGACCCTGCCGCTCCCCCAATAGGGGGGGTGGAGGTGCAGCTGGCCCGAGGCCTGGCCGTGTGCCCTTTCCCCAGCAGGGGAAGGGGAGCCTGCGCTCTGCAGCCACTCCAAGCTGGGCCCACCCTGAATGAGACCGAGGGGTGGGGGCAAGGAGCCGTTCATCCGTTCATCAGCTGGGCTGCTTCGAGACTTGCTTAAGTTTTTCTCTCATTCTCGAGGCTTGGCAGACATCACGTGACCACAGCAAGTCTCCTGACAGGAGATAAGACTTCCAAAGCACTAGCTCTTCTCAGAATGAAAATAAACAAATTGATAAAGCATAAAGAAGACTTAGCATAACAGTCAGATAAAGAGAGTGAGAAAAAGATTAATTAGAGGAGGGATGAAAGAGTTACCTGTTGGCTGGACTTTCTTGTTTAAGCTATAGAAATGAACTCTATTAGTAAATTGTCTTTTAAATCACGGAAAAATATGCATTTGGGAAGATGATTTGTGGATTTTTGAGCAAAGGTGTTTCTGATGGACTGTATGATCCCATTAAATGTCTGAACAGAGAGAAAGAGATGAGAAGCGCCCACACCAGTGAAAAAAGTGAAAAGACATCTCTACTCCTTGAGATGAGAAATCCTTTGCCTTGAAGCTACTTATCTTTAAAAGGTGACACCCCAAACGCCTAAACACCACAACCCATAAGCAGCTTGAGAAACAGCTGCTAATAGGAACAGACTACATAGAAGCAGGCTTTCCCCAGGCAGCTGTTTCTGTAAGAGTTCTGACCCACAAGAGAACTTTTTTTAAGTTGTCAGTGGAAGAATTCCATAGAGAAGAGATTCCTCTCCTGAAGAATAGATGAAAGACTATATTTAAATGGTGAAACTGACTGAATGTCACAAGTTTTGTCTCTATGTTATTTGTAAGAAAGTGAACACTTATGGGCGGGAGAAGAAGAGTTTTATAAGTTTCATTTTTTTTTCTTTTCCTTACTGTGTATTAATAAACTACATAGTTACCTTTAAATTGAGCTTGTTTTGCCTTCTTCTGCCAAAATCCTAATTTCCCAGTTAGCAAACATAGAACCACCACATTCCTTTACAAGGCAAGTGGGTGAGAACAGCAAAAAAGGTCCCATATCAATCACCATACCCACACAGTTCACAACTCCTATTTATAGTTTTGCTTTGAGATTGAGGAGGAAAATGCAAAGAATCCTGCCAAATGGGAACAGCCATGATCCACAGAACACTGAGCTTCAAGGCTGCTGCTTTATTTCAAGTGTGCTGTCCACCACACTCAGCACTGCTGCAAGTTCAGACTTCATTGACATGCAACTTTTAACAAGAGTTCAAAGGCTTTTTACTAGGGTTTCTCAGAGACCAAAGATAAAAAGGATTCAGAGGCTGAGACACTTTAATGATGGAAATGTTGTGGTCAAGCAAACCTCTCCTGTATTCCTCCACTATCTGCCTTTCTGCTTGGCACCTCCAGTAGCTTGGAGGCTCCCAGAGGATTGTTCTTTGTTAGAGAGGCTCTATGAATCACTCTTGCTTTTGCTTCCCTTACTTGAAAATGCCTCTTAAAATTAATAAACTAAGTTTTTAAAAAAGCCCAAATAACCACTAAATAGTTATTTCAACATGTCACATCCACAGCTAAACAATCACAAGTAGCATTTCAAACTTGGGATTTGAAGAGCTCCAAATTCACCTTTGTGGACTGATTTTGTGCCATCACCCAGCACACACCACAGATAGTAACACTTTGCTCTTCAATTACTCAAGGAATTCAGAGCCTTGGGTCATTTCAGACCTCGTATTCCTTGGTATGTACCATAATTCCCATCATAAGTATTTAAAATTAAAGCTTTGGCTCTTCACAGCCAACAAAGATCTGCACAGCCTATCAGGGTGAGACAGAGAGGAGCCCTGAGCAGTGCTCAACCCTCAGATGGGATTTTTGGAGTGTTTTCTAGACTACAAATCATTTTAATGTGGGCACCCAAAAACTGACATGACAGAGAGCAAGCACACATATCAGGAAGCTTTGTGCATTATACATGATGTTTGCTTACATTTTCTACACCACAGGTCAAAGTCATTTGCACTGTTAGAAGTGGTGCTAATTCAGTTTAGAAAACAAGAATCTAAACATTACCACACACACACACAGAGCACTATTATTTAGCTCGGCTTAACTTCTTTATTAAAGATACAGCATTAAATGATCAGAGTTCACAGAAATGTCTGAAAAGGCTTTAAAATCACACGTCTAGGTGCTCCTCTTTAATCCATTATTTTAGGATCTCTTCAGCCCCTCTCCACTCCCATTGCACACAAAAAGGGAAGAGCAGTGTCCATAGTAAATTCTGTAAAATTTATTATTTCTGTAGATTTATCTCTTCACTTTGCACAGGGAAGTGGGCCAGTGAATAACAGAACCAATATGAGTCTAACAGAAGCCGTTTGTTGTTTACATTACAGGGGCAGATGTAGATTCTAGGTCTACTGTCCACGTGGGCACCCATCTCTGCGTTGGCTAAGCCACTGCTTCATGAGGCAGGCACACATCCTTCAGGCCATCCAACTGGTCAAGTGTCCATCCTCACGTCGTGCTGCCCCTATCTAGGGTTTACATTTCTTGCGGACATTTCCTCAGGCTCTCTTCTTGTTTTTGATCCTGTTGTTTTCTCAGTAACCTTGATGAATTCCTGAGAGCTCTAACAACAAAACTGCAGGTGGTTTGATAATACTACTCACAACCAGTTTGGCTGGTGCATCAGAATGGCCTGTTATACAGATACATTGCTACATCGCTTCAAATAAAAAAATACTTTCTGCGTCAATCACTCACCCATGCAAATGAAAAACTGAAATTAAATAAGCTGTTGTTTTCTATTATTCCATAAATATTCAGGGTACCCTTGGAAGTTTCCAAGCGAACCATGGAGGAGTTGCGTGGGGAGAAGCTGCACCCTGCAGGCATCACCAGGAAACAGCGAGAACAGAGCCTGGACGGCGTCGGGAGCAGCACAGCCTCTGCTCAGCTCACCAGTGCCACCGCGAGGCAGAGGGTTATTTTCAATAAAGACAAACCAAACCGGGTATTTTAGGGTTTTTACTCTGTCCAGAGAGCTTCCTGCCAACGTGGGCATGGCATTCTCAATTTTTGTACTACAGAAGAGCCAGGACATGGTAAAGACCCCCCGAGAAAAGGGCTAGACTCTAGAATTAAAATGCGACGTTTCACACTGCCTTGAAGCAATTGTTATTCAGTGAACTGGCTGGGAAGAGAAAGAAAAGAAAAAAGAAAAAAATATTTTAAAAAAGAAGACGTAACTTTCACTCTGGTTGCTCGTTTCTGACTTTCTGGTGAAGCCACTGGTGCTCCAAACCCATCCACTAATTTCTTCCCTCTGTCCAATGCCCTCAGCACACACCTGACCCCTAGCTCAACACCCACTGCCAAAGTATATTAACCACTTCGAATAAAGCACATTTACTTCAAAGACACACTTTTAAATAAACACTTGCTGAATCTCACATGCTACAACAAACAGGTCTATGTATTTAATAAGTAAATCTGTACAAGCAGAACCTCCACATGGTACCTGTCCCAGTGACCTGGAATATTCCTGGTTCCTGGGGAGTTGGTGAAAGAGAAAGCAGCTCAATAAAGATGTATAAAACATAAAGGTAACACCTTTAAAGGATGAAGTTGGTTAGAGGGAACAATTTTCCTTTCATTAGATAGAAATACACATTAATACTCTCTTGCAGCACATGTACATAATTATTTCAGCACAATCCAGACTAAGCGAATGAATTCAAGTGGTTTTAAGTGTCAAATTCACAGCTCCCAGAAACCAGTGCAGCTCTAACTCAGTACCTGGTCAAGGACATTTAAAATTCCTGGAAAGAAGAATGACAGAGTTTCTGTTTTTGAGTAATATAGAGGGATTTCTCTAAGAATGTGTAACCACCGCCCACTATCCAGTGGAACTGCTCTTGCCAGCTCACATAACAGGTTTGGGTAAAGTCTCCTGCACAGCTACAAGGTCCCTGCAGCTGAATACAGAATTTTCCACTATAGCCCCTCTGTTTTAGAGGCTGCTCCCACCTTTTGCATCTGCTGAGTCTGTTTTTACCTGCCAGAAGTTCAAATTGCCCAGATCTGGGTTTTTCCTTCCTTTAGGTGAAACACCTAAAAGCTATCCTATGGAGACACATTACATCCCATACACCAGCAGAAGGGCTTGGTTGAACACAGTTTGCTCATTATAAGATGCTTTAACTCTCAACTTAAGATAATAAATAGGAAAAAGGAGAGCTCAAGAAAACATGAAGGAGTTAACTTCAGTAGTTCAAGTAAGGAGCTTATATTTTTTTTAGTGTTATGCTTCTGTTGTCTCTTACCACAAGGCAGAAAAAAAAGCAACAGTTTTCCTGAAGTCCTTCACTAAGTTTAGACTTCACAGCAATAAAAACCAGGACTCAAACTGTTTCAAAGTTTCCCACTTAAAAGAAAAAAAGGTGATACCTTTTGTGGCTGTTACACTGTGGGCATGACACACCGGCTTTACATATACACACACTTTGACTACTGACATATCCAAATAAATCTTCTAGAAAATTAAAGCTTGCACTGACAATTTTCCAACCCTCTGCCTTACTTGCTCCTTATAGCGTGCAAAATTAGAAACCACAGCATTGGTTTGGGAAAGAAGATTTGCATCTTCAACTCTTTCCCGTGTGTTCAAGCAGTCCCCTAAGAGAAATGGTTGTAGAAATCTCCAACTTACTTGGCAGGACAGGACGGCTTGGGACAAGCACAGGCTTCAGTTTACTCACCTGCATCTTCTGTTTGAATTCACCTTCCATTCCCAGGGCACAGGGAATGCGACCACTTAACACTTTCTGCTCAGGGAGCACAGCAGCACATAGCCCTGAGGAACCTGGAAGAAAAAGGAAGGAAGGTTAGTGTGGCCCTAAAATAGGATGAGACACAGGTGCCCCAACAAGGTCCATGAGGCAAATAGCCAATTTGCTTAATGCAATCAGCCCCTCTTTTTATTTCACTCAAATCAAAGATAACACCCACCTGTCACTTTGTGATTGCAAAGTTCATCCACAGGAGTTCTCTGAAGAACACTGAGTTACTCGAGTTATACCAGCTACGGAAATCTAGTGGCATCTGAAAGCCATCACAAGAGATACAACAGGAAATTAAATTAAAGTAGAGCCAAACATGACAAGAATAAGAAGAAAAAAACTAAGTGAAGTAGAAAACAAGTTGGTGTGAAGTCATGCAATTTCAATCGTTTCTCCTAAGGCTTCTTTAGAAAGTTAGGATGAGAGATCTGTATCCTGCTAAAACAAGTTTATCAGTTCCAAAGAAGTTACTTGCTCAGGTGCTGCACCCCAGGGCTCCCAGGACTATTTAATAATGCCATATTGTTCTTCACAGTTTGCAATAAAGCCAGAATGGGATGCCCCACCTGGGTATAGTGAAATGGCTGGAACACTGCTGGGAATCTTTCTTGGAACAGCTGCAGGTACAATTTCTTTATCAGCATTGTCCTTATTGGCAATGATAGGAAAAAGGGGGAAATAAATCACTGTCATGCTGTTTGTTTGTTGGGTTTGTTTTTAAGTTCTATATTGAGCTGCTTTTATAGAGCTAGGTCTGTACAATGGGTTCTACTTAAAAAAAAAAGTTATAATAAATCAAATAATAAATGTGTAGAGCTTTATGTCAAAACTATGTAAGGGGCTCAATTTACTTGTTTATCTTGCTTATCTTGTTTAGCATATAAACTTGAGTGCAGGAAAAAAACAGAGCCATAAGAAACCATCCAGTGGAAGTGTGCATGGAAAATGGTCACAGCCTCTTCCTAGGCCAGTTGGTTCCTTGTTTACCGTTCCTTAAACAGCCACACACCAGTTTTTTTACAAGTGTCAGTAGCACTTGAAACGAGAGATTTACTGAACTGCAGGATGGGGATGGATAGAATTGGGTGATCAGCTACAGGTGGACCCTGGGCAGAATAACTAAGTGCCTTAAGACTAAGTGGATCATAATTAATTCCCTCGAGGAACTTGGAAAACTTTATTGCAGAAGAGCTCTGTGCTGTACCAGCACACCCAGTGATCTGGAGAGGAGGGGGCAGAGACAAAATGGTCAAAAGAGAGCTGCTTAAGCTGCTGCTAAATAAAACCCCTACTTTCATTAATGACCACAAGATAAATATCAGTAGGGTGCATACAGCCTAAAAATATGGAATAATGTCATAGGGAGATTTTAAATATGTTTATTTCAATGTGGCAGACGCTGCTAGAAAAGGCTCAAAAACTACTGCTGTTCTCTTGGAAGCTTTAATAATGCTCATTTTTGTGGCTTGTTTTGGGGTTTTTGTTTGAATTTCAAACAGTGGAATTAAAAAGAAAAAAACAACAACAAAAAACAAACAAACAAAAAAACCCTGACCAAAAAAGCACAGAGAAAATTTAATGAAGAAGGAAATCAAGTGCAAATCTTTCTTAATAAATGAACCATAGTTTTGCTTTTTAAAATGACGTTAAACATTAATTTTGTTTGCTGCTTAGTATTTTGAATGAAATTCAAGTCTGGTATCCTTTTTCTATGACAGTGGTATGGCCATAGTTTGTTAGTCCATGACGGCAGTAAAATATTCACTTATCATCTTGGTGAGTGTGAGAATAGCAATTGCAGTAATTGTAATTCCAAATACCTGTCTATTTATCAGCAGCAATGTGAATGTGAATTCAAGAGAATGTGGGGAACATTTCTGCTTTGCCACCTAATATATTTTTGTACCAAATAAAACTGTACCAATAAATCGTACATCTGGATAGAGTTAACAGCCCTTTTGCCCAGGCCAAATCCCAAGTTTCTGATCATTTTACTTGTCTCTTTTGTGTCTTGCCAAAAAGGTAAGAAACATGTCAGCACAAAAGAAAAATTATTGCTTGGACTGTTCTCCCAGTGAATCTGTTTCCTATAAAAGCAGCTTGGAAAGAAAACCTCAAGTAGTTACAAGCAATATCAAAATAGGTTTAGAAATAAAATAGTAGTAAATTACTAAGTTTTTTTTTATTAACTACTTGCCAAATTTAAATTGTTAAATCCAGATAGCAGATGAGTTTAAGGTGATGTGTGACAGATACATGTGTGATTAAATGAACACAAACTATCTCACTGTTGGTGTGACCAGATCTCCATAATCACATTATTGTTCCCTCACCTCGGCAGCATAACTAACACTAATTACTAATCTATTTTGCATTACACTGAAGAATAATTAATAAAGTAACAAAACCACTGTCCCGTGAGTGGCATTCTGATGCACTCTGAGGATGTAAGAGCATATGAAGTTTGTGATAAGCAAACTAACCTTTTCTTGTGTTCTTGTGTTCTGGCCTTCTTCTTGCACATTGCAAATTATTTACGTATTCCTGGCTCAAAAGTGGGTGGTTTGGATTTTTTTGGTTTGGTTTGGGGTTTTTTTTGTT
>VZDJ01000099.1:1556605-1588090 GCA_008694505.1 Cyanoderma ruficeps | reverse complement strand
TTTGGTTTTGTTTGGTTTTTGTTTGGTTTTGTTTTTTGTTTGTTGGGTGGGGTTGTGGATGCATTACAGAACATCGTGAACGTTTGGTGGTAACGCTACCAAGTCTTCCAGGCGCCACCTGAGCTCCTGAGGCGTCAGTGGCGGGAAGAGGCGGCACCGCAGTGCAGGTGTCCTCTTCCTCTGTCCGAGCCCCCGTTCGAGCGGGTTTTCCTCAGATTCCAACCCGAGGTGGCTCCAAGGCCGCCTCAGGCACCGTCTCGGACGTTTTTCTGACGCTTTTTACCACAGGATTCGAGAGGGGGAGAGCACCCGCATTCGCGCGCTCTGCGCCGCGCGACCCTCCTCAGCCGCTGTAGCGCCCGTACGGAACCGAAACCGGCGCGGCGGCGCCTTAGCCAATCCTCTTCGCTCTTACTGCGCGGCGCCGCTCCCCCGAGCCAATGGCACGGCCGCCCTTTCCTGCCGCGGGCGTTATGGCGGCCGCCACGAGCTGCGGCCGTGCCGCGCTGGGCGCGCTGTCGCGGGATGGCGGCGGGGCCGGGGCGCCGTGGCGGTGGGTCCTGCCCTCGGGCCGCCCTACCCTGCCCTGGGTGCCCATCCGCGGCGCCGCGGCGGGGCCCAAGCCCGGGCCCGGGCGAGCCGTGACGGTGGAGGTGGGCGGCAGGTGAGGGTCTCTGAGGGGTGTGGGTGGGCGGCAGGGCAGTGCGCTGTCCCGGCTGGAGAGTAAGGCAAACGTGAGGAAAAAGTGGTGCAAAATGCGGAATGTGTCGAGGTTGTCTTCAGTCGGGACGTTCTTTGATGTCGGACCTTGGTGTGCTGCCAAGCCTAATCAACAAGAAAGCAGACCGGAGCAGTGAAATCAGCCTTGCCATCGCTTAGTCAGGGGCATCCGGGAACTAACAACCCCTAAGGATGTAGTAAATCAAGATGCTGATGGATGTTTATGTGTACGTTGTCAACTTAGCAAAATATTCGAGGCCACCAAGTTGATCAGAGGGATGAAGATCTCTCCGGTGAGGAAAAGCTGAGAGAATTAGGATTGTTTCAGCCTGAAGAAGAAAAGCTTTGGGGTGACCTGATTAAGGCCTTCCAGGACCTGAAGGGAGCTGCCTAGAAAAGTTGAGAGACTCTTTATGAGGGTGTGGAGTGACAGGATGAGGGGGAATGGTTTAAAATTGAAAGACAGTAAGTTTAGAGGGGATATTGGGGGGAAAAAAATCTTCCCTGTGAGATCCTGGCACAGGTTACCCATAGAAGCTGTGGCTCCCCCATCCCTGGAAGTGTTTAAAGCCAAGTTGGATGGGACTTGGAGCAACCTGGGATAGTGGAGGGGTGGAACTCAATGATCTTCAGGATTCCTTCCCACCCAAACCATTCCTTGATTCTGTAGTTGAACTGTGTTCATTGTAACAGTAAAAATCACACCCACAGGTCATAAGAGCGTTGCCCAGGTGTTCCCCTGAGCATGTGTGAAAAAGTTACCTGAGATAACTTGTATAGAAATTACTAACTAATCATAATAGAGTGGCTGTGCTTGGGAAGGGACCAGGTCTGGATTTCTGTGTATAAATAATGACATGGAAAGTCAGAAGGCTGTCCTGGGCTTGTGCAACAGCACTGAGCATTCAGCACAGCTCTGGAATAAATAATCCTTATCTCACTCTAAAGTGCATCCTCATTGTCTTGCTGCTCTCCATTCTCTGCCAAGAAGGAGGGAATATTCTGCAGCTGCTGTGGGAAGTGTGCAAGCAGCTCCCCTCGGCCTGTGAGAATGTCTTCCACTGGCTAAACCCCAGCTGGAACAGGTGATGATTCACCTTTGCCTCCAAGGCATGGCTGTAACTCCTGGGGATAGCTGATGTGCTACAAGGCTTTGCTTCCAGGTAAAGGAAGCAGGACATTCAAGGCTAAAGCCTTGAGATTTAAGAGGATTTGGTCACTTTTGCTCAGAGAGTTCCAGGTTTTATATCTAAGGAATATTTTTATATCTCTTGTGAAGCATAGCCTTTATTCTGTGCAGTTGAGGCTACAAATGAATGCAGAAATTGCTGGGAAATGTACATGAATTTGCCGTGAACTCATGTAACAGGTTGTTTCTTTCCTTTAGAAAGATGGAGCTGTCTTCTGGAAAACTTGCAAAGTTTGCTGATGGATCTGCTGTTGTTCAGGTAGAAACAAAAATTAGTTAAAATTTGTGCAGCTTCAGAGTGCCTGTATCTTAAAAGTCATTATTTGGGCATCACAGCCTGTGGGATACAGAGCCTCAAGTGGCTGTTTCATCCCTAATGAAGGGACAGCTGTATTTTGTAGAAAAAATTATGCTTAAAAAGCAAAAACAGTGGCATAAGGTGCAGATTTATGTGGTGGTTTTCTGCAGAGTATAATTCTTAAGAATTGCTGGTTTGTGAATAAGTTTAGAACATTGGAAGTTATTTTCTTTTCAGGTAACTTCAATTTTTACCTATTTTTCTTAACCCAGCTAGGTGACACAGCAGTGATGGTCACAGCAGTCAGCAAAACCAAGCCCTCTCCATCTCAGTTTATGCCACTAGTGGTAAGTACTAATGACAGAATTAGTTTTGTGCTAATCGGTGGTCAACTGAGCAGTCATAGTCCTTAGATAGTGGAGTTCGGGGTGCTGGGGGGAGTGGGAGATTTAAACAGTAGATGACAGACCCTGGACTTCAGAATTGCAGTTGGTGATAAAATCCAGGATCTCTGTGTGGGTGATGGATGAGCCTTGGATGTTGTCTGCCTTGGCTTTAGTGATGCTTTCCTCAAAGCCCATGTGAACTTTGCCACACCATCCCAGGCCAGATGTTGGGATTTGGTTGTGTAGAAAACTGGTTGGATTGTGAGGCTCAGAGGGCTGTGATTGTCAAAGGTGGGAAGTAGATAATTGGGGTTGGAACTGGATGATTCCAAGGGTCCGTTTTGAGGGTTTCTGTGGCTCTGCAGTAAATAATCAGACGTCATTAATAATCCCTGAATTGTCTTTGGAAGGTTGACTACCGGCAGAAAGCTGCTGCAGCAGGGAGAATTCCTACAAACTATCTAAGAAGAGAGCTCGGTTCCACTGATAAAGAAATTCTTACAAGCAGAGTAATAGGTAGGCTGGAACACGTATTTTAAAAATGTTGTAATTTTCTCATGAGTGTTGGAAAATAATAAAAATTTATAACAGCTGTTTGCAGTGTCAATTGTTTCTGTAGTAATGCCTGAAAACAAACCTTTAATTTATTGTGCTCAATACAATTGAAATTTTAAGGTTATATATGTCATGCTAAAATACCTTGCTGGGTTCTCTGTCTGCCTTTGCCTTTCCGTTTCCACTTTTGTTTAAAAACCCCTATTTTGTCAGTTTCTTATGGGGTTGTTGTAAGACAAAGTGAATATGAACTATTGAAACCCAACTTCTTCTTAGAGTTTGATTATTTCCTTTGCAGATCGGTCAATCAGACCACTCTTCCCAGCAGGCTACTTTTATGATACACAGGTAGGTCATGCTACCTTTGAAATGGAAAACTTGGATATGGCCAAGGAAAATTTCATGATACAGGCCCTGGTTTTTAAAAAACCTGGTTTTGTTAACATCAAGGAGGGGTTTGCACTTCACAAACAAGTGTGATTTTGCTTTTTTTTTAGTCTGTCATCTCCTTGTCTTAAATTATTTTTATTACATTCTGCTTTCCAAATTTTGTTGTCAAGATGCATGAGCAAAATTGAAACCATCTTTGTACAACAGAGGAAAGATGCTAACATAATATATTTTATATATGATGTGATACAATATTATCCATTAGTGGGGGTTTATTGCCAGCTTTCTATTTTAAATACATGAAAAAATTTCCATGTGCAGCATAGGCTTGTGTAGATATGTGGAATGTGGGCCTTTTTAGTGTCCTTAGCTTTGTATTGACAGTTAATAAAATTGTATAGGTCAAAATTATTCATTGTC
Organism: Cyanoderma ruficeps; assembly: GCA_008694505.1. Classification (NCBI taxonomy): domain Eukaryota; kingdom Metazoa; phylum Chordata; class Aves; order Passeriformes; family Timaliidae; genus Cyanoderma; species Cyanoderma ruficeps. The sequence continues at coordinate 1,584,132 of VZDJ01000099.1, read as the reverse complement.
TTTTATCTTATGCCAGATCCTTTGTAATCTTTTAGCAGTAGATGGTGTCAATGATCCTGATATTCTGGCAATTAATGGAGGTAAGGGGGCTGTGAGAAATTGGTGCTTCAGTGGGATTTAATGAGATCAGTTTTTTCTAATCCAGATTTTTGTCTTCCTTTCAGCTTCTGCAGCACTTGCCTTGTCTGATATCCCCTGGAATGGTCCTATTGGTAAGTAAACATTTTAAAACTATGAGAGGTTTTAATGTAATGTAAAACTTAGACCACAGACAGTACTTCGCTTTTTTAACTTGAAGCTGAATTTAAACATTAAATTTCAAGCATTGGAAATAATTTTACAATGGATAAGATTATTGCACTTTAAGGGATTATTTTTTCTGGGCCAAATGCACATCTGTGAGGAATTACAATACAGAAATAGTGTACTATAGAGACCAAGAAATTAATTTTCTCTTAAGAGAAACATATTTATTGAAAAGCATTGTTTGGAAAATAGCTGGTTCAGAACACCTTTCCTCAAGGAACTCAAAAAGAGATTTATTTCATTGTGAGTATTTTCTGGGAAGAGAAAAGATCTACCCAAGAACAGCATATTAGAATATTGAACAAATATCTTCCTTTCAGCTGCCTTTTTTTCCTAGAAAACGTGTGTTGAGATGACAAAAAACTCCCGGTACATTCACAGCATTGTGTGTGATACTACTTGGTATTATTTGCCCTACCTAGTAATAGTACTCAAAAGAAAAATAAATAGGTAGTTTTGTCTTCTAGATTTGTTCTTAATATTAGTCTGTAGCTTTAATTATTGTTATTAGCTGTGTAACTTTCAAAGTAAAGTGATGCCTTCAAGAATTTTCTTATTATAACAATAAATGACTTTCTGGAGTTTCTTTGCAGGTGCAGTGAGGGTAGGGCTGGTGGATGGAGAGACTGTTATCAATCCAACTCGAAAAGAGATGGCCTCTAGTGCTCTAAATTTAGTTGTTGCTGGAGCTCCACAAAGTCAAGTTGGTAAGTAGGTTAATTGTTGTCTGTTGAGGGCTTGGAAATCTTTGCAGATGTTTTCTTCATCTTTGAAATGTGAATTTTTATACAATAGTAGGAGCAAACAACAGTGATAGGTAACTTTTGGTTAAGTAAAGTAGATTCCCTCATATTTATGCAGTTTAATGTTCACCTGTGTTTCCTCAGTTGAGTTAGATTGCTGTTGAACAATAAACAGGAATTTACTTAATTTTCATCTTCCCATTGCCAGTTATGCTGGAAGCAACTGCTGAGAACATCTTGCAGCAAGACTTCTGCCATGCCATCAAAGTGGGGGTGAAGCAGACCCAGCAGATCATCCAGGGCATTCAGCAGCTGGTGAAGGAGCGCGGCATGGTCAAGAGAACTGTCCAGAAATTGTTTATTGCTCCTGAGGAGATTGTGGAAGTTGCAAAGAAGTAAGTGCAGAATAAATAATGGAGATGAGGGATGGTGCTTTCACCAGACTGGTGTTTCATTAAATACTTCTAAAATATTCAGTCCTCAAAAAAAAACCCTAATTATAGAAGTGGTTTTTAAGCTGCGTTTTCAAAAATTCTTCCTTTTCTTCCTAAAGACTGGCTTCTAACAAGATCTATGCAGTATTCACAGATTCAAGTCATGATAAAGTAAGTAATCAATTGTGATATAATTATTTTTTTAATTAATATCGTAATGAAACTGTAGTAGGATTGAGTTCTTCAAGCTTTTAGCTCTTTAAGCTCTGTCCCTGGAGGTGTTTTAAGAAACGACTGGATGTGCCATGGTCTGTTTGACAAGGTGGTGATCATAGTTTTGACTTGATGATCAGAGAGGTCTTTTTCAACCTCAGTGATACTGTAATTTAAGCTTGTCTCCTTCCCTGTATCTATTTGTAATAATAATAATAAATTGTTGTCTAAGTTACTACCTACTAGAATATTTGCTTGTATTATGTGGAGGTGGAGGGTGCCTTTTCCCGAGGAGTCACATGGGAAAAATGACAGGAAATGGGTGCAGGTTACTCCTGGGTGCTCCTGTGCCCAGTCAGAACCTATGTTCTCCTTGGGAAAAATTATCAGTCACTGGGATAGTCTTCCCCAGGGAAGTGGTGGATTCCCCAATGTGGGACATTTTTAGGATTCAGATGGGGAGGGTGCTGGGCCATCTTGTCTAAACTGTGCTTTTGCCAGGAAAGGTTGGACCACACAACCCTTGAGGTGCATTCCAACCTCATTATTGATTTTTGAATTTGTGTGATAGTTCAGTTTCTTATTCCTTAAATTTTTGCAGATCTTTAAACCAAATACAGCCCCAAACCTCTGTTGTTGTTCTGCCCTGTAGAGTTAACTGGTTGCAAATCATGTGTTCTAGATTTCAAGAGATGAGGCAATCAACAAAATAAGGCTTGAAACAGAAGAACAGCTGAAAGGTATTATTTTTTGTTAATATTTAGAGAATGCTTCAATGGAGGTAGCACTGCTTGGAGTTAAAATATGCTCTTTGTTGGAAGCTATTTTAGTAAAAGTTCAATAAAAATTTCCCAGCTTCAGATGCCATTTCTTTTTTATACCCAGAAAAATTTCCGGAGGCTGAGCCTTACGAAATCATGGAATCTTTCAATGTGGTTTCAAAGGATATTTTTAGAAATCTCATACTAAATGAGTATAGAAGGTGGGTGTATCAAACTCCTACTGATAATATTTCTATCAGCTTTAAATTCAAGACTATCATTTAACTGATTGCTTAATTTCTCTTTGTCACTTCAGGTGTGATGGGAGAGATTTGACTTCCCTCAGAGACATTAAATGTGAAGTGAACATGTTCAAAATGCTTCATGGATCAGCCTTATTTCAAAGAGGTCAAACACAGGTAGTGTCACTTAAACATCAGAAATGATCAGTGAATTACCAAAAGCTGAGAGATTTGGGTCTTTCATTTAAATGCCAGGTTTCCTTTTTCTTCACATTAAAATAGTAATAAGCAGAAATGGTGTGTAGGTTGGTAAGTACATTGGTGTGTAGGGCACTGCTAAATTGTGCACGTCATGAGAAATCTTTTAAAAGCAACTTCACACGCAGCCTGAACCAAATAGGGAAATTTCACCCAAAAAAATTGCAATAACAAGAGGATTTTTTTTCTCCTCTTTGCCAAAAGTGTCAGCTGTTGGGTGGATTGAATTAAGATCATACTCGAGGTGTGGTCTTCTGTACTTTCATAGCTCCATTTGCTAGAAGACTGTCAGCCATTGATCTGACTTCTTGTTACACTGACTTAGGGTGGCAGTTGCAAACAGTGATTTACTCCTCAGTGTTGTCCCCTCTTATCCCACTAAAAATAACACCCACTGCAGGTCTGTATGGTAAACAGGCGCAAACAACATCCTGGCTGCAGCTGGGCCTGTCTCTTAAGTGCTTCTTAGAGAGCAAACTGCTCTTGGCTCCTACTTAAGAATCATTAAATCAGGATTTTTAAATAGGATTGCTTGTAAGATTGTGTGATTATTACAGATTATTATTGTTACAGAATAAGTTTGTATGATGGAGAGAAATCAGCAGTAGCTGATGGCATCTCATTTGCTGCTGAACTCATTCTTTGATTCTTCATGAACAGTAACGTTTGTGAAGGCTGGAAGGGTTTAAGAGGGGTTTATTTTTATTTTAGCTCCTTTTTATTTTAGGTTCTGTGTACAGTTACATTTGACTCTCTAGAATCGAGTGTAAAATCAGATGTCATCTCCACAGCAGTGAGGTATGTATATCTTGGTGCTTTGGCAGTAGTAACAAGAGGGTGAGCATTTAAGTGCATTTGATAAAATTCCCTTGAACTTTGACACAGATCCTTTTTTAGGACTAAAAAATCTGTAAAATTAGACTTTGAAGTGGCCTGTTTTCCAGAGATCACGGCAGTGGGTTTGTGTTAGGATGACATTAATTCCATAGCACACATTTGAAACTGTAGAGTGTTACAAGTAACATTCAGTCTGGTTTATATATTTAAAATATTTGTGGAAAATTTAACTTAGGATGTAGCAAGCTGGTCCTTGTGCTTTGAACACAAGAACCCTTCATTGCTGAGGGCTAAAGTGGACTCCTTTCCCTTTAAAGCCACATTTCAGTGATTTCATCCCAGTGTGGGAGCTTTTACATTTTAATGTCTCAGCTTTACTGTAGTTAAATCTTTGTTACCCTGGAAGAGTTTGTCCATGTTCTCTAATTTTGGTAACTGGGGGTGATCAGCAAATGTATTGATTTGTTGGTTTTGGCTGGGTCCATATATAAACCTAACAATATTAGTTTGAATTACGTGTTGTGTGTAAAACATGTTTGGTTGCTCCTTTTTTGACATGATCTTGTTTTTAATTAATAGTGGAATAAAAGATAAAAACTTCATGCTGCATTATGAGGTGAGACTTTTCCTATGTTACAGCTTTCTGCATGTTTCATTGAAGGCTTCATCTCTTGCTTTTAAAGGTGCAGTTGATCACTTCCAAGGTTATAAATTAGCTCTAGATTTGCTAAAAGCTATTTATGCTAATTAATGCGTGAATTTATATGAGCAAAAGTGCTAGTTTCCTGAAAAGCAGTAGGTAATTTGTAAATTGCCATTTTATACAAGCTTTTTAATGGCATAACATTAGGTGAGCTCCTTCAGAACAGGTTCTTACCGAAAGCAGGATTAACCTGTGTTATTATTTTTAGTAAACTCTATTAATAATGTTCAGCTGACGTGGCACAGCAATAGTAAATAAATGCATCTCTCTCTCAGCCTGTGGAGCTTGCCCAAAGTATTTCCAACAGGCAGATCTCGTTCCATTATCTCTGTGACAGAAATAACATTTCTGCTAGGTTGTTTGACAAGTTTCTTTGGAGGAAGCTTCTTGTGTTCTCTCTTAACTACCTTGCTACTGCATTATTCTCTTTTGTCCTGTGTAAGTAAAACATTTACTAAACATTACCTAAACTGGTCCTGGTTTGCAAACCAAGTGACTGATAGAAAATCATGTGGTGGTTTGATTATTCTGTTTTTAATATATTTTTACCTTGAGATGCACCAAAATTTCAAAGATGTTTTTCTTAAGTGTATGTTTTAAAGTGGAAAAGAAAAGCAGGTTAATTTTCTGTGTACACATTTTTTTGCTTCATAGTTTCCACCTTATGCAACCAATGAGATTGGCAAAGTTACTGGAATGAACAGAAGAGAGCTTGGACATGGTAAGTTCAGACTACAGAAATCCCATGCTGTAAGTTCCAATATTTTATCTGATTTTTTATTTATGGATCACTTAGTGGTCGATTTGGGCTTTTTTTAACAGGTGCACTGGCAGAACGAGCTTTGAAACCAGTTATACCCCAGGATTTCCCATTCACAATCCGTGTTACTTCTGAAGTCTTAGAATCAAACGGTATTAGAATCTTCTTGTTTTTAACCTAGTGCTGGAGACTAAATTTGGTTCTTAAAAAGCTTAGGCTTGACAAACTTGATTTATAAGCATGCTACATAATAGACTTCAGTTTAAATGTTCTTAGTAAAGATTATCTGATATATTTAAAATTAAAAGCATGTACATGTTCATGAACAGTGGACCCTTGGTTTAATAAAATGGTATTTGGGGGCATTTTTATGCTACGGGATGAGAAAAAAAACCCTCTAGCTGGTATTGAGACCCATTTTTCAGTGTTTAGTCCCTGTTTTTTTTCCTATATTCCCACTCCAGGGTCCTCCTCAATGGCTTCTGCGTGCGGTGGAAGTTTGGCACTAATGGATGCAGGTACGAAATGTGGCAGTTCTAAGGATAAACTGTATGTGATAATGTGTTACAGAATCTGGAACTGACCAAAGGCTTCAAAAATGTGGGGGTTTTTTTTTGCCACTCTCAGGAGTTCCAGTGTCAAATGCAGTGGCAGGTGTAGCCATAGGCCTTGTTACCAAGTGCAGTCAGGGAAAAGGGGATATCGAGGACTATCGCTTGCTGACAGACATCTTGGTGAGTGTTCCTCACACTGATATTGTTGCTGCTTAGTGCTGAAAAATACCTCTTTTGGCCTTCTGTAACCTTTTTCCCAGTCAATTCTAGAACATCACTCCTGGAAAAATAAGTTGCATCTTTTCTGTTCTATGTCCCAAAATCCTCCTTTATTTTGAAAAATTTTTATTAAATACCCAGTTCTGTTCTTTTTGTTGTGTGTTATTTAAGCATTCTTAAGCTTTCTCCTTCCAATTAATGTTGTCTTTCCTCATGAGAGAAAAAGATGAATAATTTACTGAAAGATACAATACATTGGGTGGAGAATGAGCGCTTGGAAGAGTGGCTGGGGAGGAAAAAGTGCCGCTACAGACAGCACAAGATCAGCTGTGGATCAGAAACTTGTCCACAAAACCTCTTAACTTCCAAGGAGAGAAAGGAACAGTGTTAATCCTGAACAGCAAAATAAAGCTGAAGAAAACTTGGAAGTCTCAAAAGTATTTCCTCTGTACTTTTGGTATAGTGGGATAAAGTGACTTCAGCTTGGTTTTGTCTGTGCTGGCAGGGAATTGAAGATTACTATGGAGATATGGATTTCAAGATGGCAGGCACCAATAAAGGGATAACAGCACTGCAGGTATTGTGACATGAGATCTTCCTCAAGTGAAACTCTGAGAGAGTATTAGAAGAGCTTTCCTGACATGTTGATGGCACTTAATTCTTCTCATGTCAGGTTGATCTCAAGCTGCCAGGAATACCAATAAAAATTGTGGTGGAAGCTATTCAGCAAGCTACAGGTAGGTCTGTTTTTGGATTTACAGCCATTTTATCATATTAAATGATAAATGATATTAAGTTTTATGAAACTAAATAATAAACTAATCATTTTTTGTTCTCACTGTGGAAAAAAACAAGCTTCTGTCTTTATGAAACGGGTTTGGCTTAATCAATAAGCTCCAAACTAACTTCAGAGTAGCTTCAGCCATTGCATGATTTGGACTAACACACATTACATGACTTTGTTGAAATCTAACAGGATAATGTTATAAAAATAACAGCAAACTTTCTCTCATTTCGCATAAATTCAGCTATATTTACAAGTGAAACTTGCTGCCATCTGTATTCTGACATGTGCAGCTAAAATATTCTTGAAACACATAAGAAAATGCAGCTATATAGTTTAATAAGGATTTCATGAGTTGGAAAACTTTCCACTTGACGTTCTCCAGCTAGGCAGGAGACAGATTTTGACAAGGAATGTTTTTCTACTGTGTAACAAAAACTTCATATATTTATGTTAATCATATAAAAAGCTATTGATTTTTTTATTATTATTCCCTCTAGCTGCAAAGAGGGAGATTTTACAAATTATGAACCAAACACTGGCAAAACCCAGACCTAACAGAAAAGAAAGTGGACCAGTTGTAGGTAATGTTACTGTGTGAATTCATAGTTTTCATATAATTACCTTTTAACAATAAAGTTCTGCTTAATAATGATTGATTGTTATACACTTTTGCCCTTGCCCTGTGGGGATAATTTGTGGAGGGGTTTTGGTTATTTTGGGGGCATTTTTATTGCCACATCGGGCAGCACTTCAGTATGCACCAGAAAACAGAATTTAGGTGAAGTTATGTGAAGCTCTCACAAAATCAGAAATGATACAGATGAGAGTATCAGTATGGCTTAAGGTAATTTATAGTCATCAGAGTGTATTTTGTGTCTTTATTTATTTCAGTTCTTACCTGTAATTACATCCCTGTTCAGCAAATACCACAGGTAGCTGTAAGAGATTAAAAGCTAAAGGAACGTGCCTTTTTGTGTAATAGCTTTCAAGGTGATTATATTCAGCACTTCAAAGGATTTCTAAATGTTCTTTCAGAAACTATCCACGTTCCATTATCAAAAAGATTAAGATTCGTTGGTCCTGGGGCTTATAACTTGAAAAAACTTCAAGCACAGACTGGTGAGACATTCTTGATCCCTGTGGTAATTTATCTTCATGTGTTCCCCATTGTTTCAGACTTGTATGTTTCAATGCTCAGTGCAAAATGAAAATGAAAAAAATCTGGTATCTGTAGAGTACAGGTAGATGCTCTGCTTTGGACCCGAAACCCTTAGATCTCTGGTGAACTTGATTAATGCTTTTCAGGGGATTGGGGTGGAGAAAAGGAGGAAAAATCCTATTTCCTTTTGGTTGCAAGCCTATGTGGTCTGGCCACAGAACTCTAGAAGGGCAAAGAATTTTACCATTCTGGCTCCAAAACGCTTTCATTTCCCTTAGGTATTAATGCAAGTATTATTAAAAATCTCTAGGCAATTGATTCATAACCCTCAACATTTATTCAGGATTTTTTTCCCTGCCTTTTAAGGATTATGAAAATAATGTGTTCCTTTATGGCCCACAGTTTATCGAGGTCTTTGCAAGGAGGTGGTGGCTATATGCAGTTGTTGCAATGCTTAAACTGAACAGGATTAAATAGTGATTAGAAGTCTGAGGTCTTAATGAGTGTGCAAAAACATCCTGCTCTGAGCAATTCTTTACTGAGTGTGATTTTTCTGCCGTGTGCCCCTAAGTGCTCTCCTAAATCCCCATTTTCAGGTGTGACTGTAAGTCAGTTGGATGAAGAGACATATTCTGTGTTTGCCCCCACACCGGGGGCAATGCATGAAGCCAGGGAATTCATTGGGGAAATCTGCAAAGATGATGTAAGGACAGACTTCTGCCTTTCACTTTTTCAGTTTGCTCTTTGTGACTTCATGCCTTACTGGTTTCTCTTTTTTTTTTTCCTTTTACAGCAAGAAGTTAATTTGGAATTTGGGGCAATTTATACAGCCACAATTACTGAAATAAGGTATAAAAAGTGCTTTGGAGTTGAAATTAAGTTATTTACATAGCTGTATTTCTAATACCTAAATATGATGTAAAATAATCATTGGCTTTTTAAGAGTGCCAAACATTTGCTGGGGATATTGGCACCTGCATCATTTCTGGTGAAAATATTTTTTTTTCTGATAAGCTGGAGGGTTTTGCCATTTGTTTAATTTTTAGAATGTCTCTAAATTTTAAAACTTAAGGCCTTTATCATCTTTGAATCTGAAAGTGATGGTATGAATTTGTTTTCCACTTTTCATCACAATGTTTGTCTTGTAAAAATTACATTTTGGATGGTACCTATTACTGAAATACTGCCCTGAAGTAAGAAATTCTCATCCACTTTCAGTTAAGGAACAATGAGTGTACATGTTATGGTGGGTAAAAGATTTTTAAGAAGGGATGAGTAAAACTTTGTTTATGAGAAGTTTATAAATGCTTACTTTGGAGACCATATCCAGAGTGAAATGCAGAGTCTCTTGATGCACTTTGGAATAACTGTGCTGTTTCCTGCTGCAGAGATTCTGGAGTGATGGTAAAACTGTACCCAAACATGACCCCAGTATTACTTCATAATTCACAGCTGGATCAAAGAAAGGTAACCCGTTCTTAACCAGGTATAAAATGGGTAATTATATTTATTTTTAACTAGTTGGCATGGCTGTAACACACTTACTGTTGTTCCACAGTCCGTTTCCAGGTTAAAAGCTGTTAATTAGCAGCACTTTTTTGTTATAATTTTTCCTGCCCTGTACTTTAAAGCTGCAAAGAATCAACTGTGTGACTGCTGCAGTCATTTTTACACCAAGTTCTTTGGCTCTGCAATACCCTTTTCCATGTAATTCTCGGAAACCTGTTGTTCCTAAGGTAGTTCTGAGCCACTGGGTTGAAGTGTAGCATGAAGAACCCCTGAAAGAAGGGATTTTTATAACAAACTCTGATAATTTTATTTCTGAAAAACTCTGTGTTCTAGATTAAACACCCTAGTGCCCTGGGATTAGAAGTTGGACAAGAAATTCAGGTAATTATTTTTTTTACTTTAAAATGCTAATAAAATGCTGTTAATCTTTTAATTTTTTTTTCTAATAATTTATTAGTTTATAAAGACAATATTTTTCTATATTGGATTCCCTTTCTGTTCTAGTTAAAGGCCTGATCATTCAAATTAGATTTATTTAATGTCATACTCTTGCTGTCTAGGCTCCACAGTATTTGACAGCAATATAGGCGCTGAAGGTTGCCTATTTATGGCTTTTCTAGCATCAAATTGATAAAAACTCAAACCCATCCCCCATCTTTTAAGGGACATACTATTTCTAGCTCTTGAAGTTGGTCAGTGTGAAAGTGCTTTGTTTCTTTACCAGGTTAAATACTTTGGCCGTGATCCCACTGATGGCAGAATGAGGCTTTCACGTAAAATTCTGCAGTCCCCAGCCACCAGCACCCTGAAAACCCTGACAGACAAAAACAGTATTGTCCTGGGAGGGGCTGTTCCTCAGACATCCACCTCATCCCAGTGACAGGTAAGGCCAGTGGAGCAGCTTCAGCTGACTCAGGGCTGCACTTGACGGCTCTGCTAAAGAATTGTGGCAGTCGGGATTTGTACTGAGCAGTTACCCCTCAGTGCTGTACAGGGACTGCTTGCCAGCTGTGTTGGAGCTTGTTGGGAGTTAACAACTGGCCCTTCACACGCTGCAGCTGTAGAAAGTTTGATATTATAAAACTGGTTCAAATGCCTTGACAATCTCAGGCAGTCTGGACAGCCCCCTCTGTCCAAAACAAACTTAGTTGTTCATCTCCAACATCCTTTTTCTCTACCTTTTAAAGAAAAAAACCCAAACAGGATATTGGAAGAGAAGGAGAAAATAAGCTGCTTTCTTGATTAAGTCAGTAGTGGAGAAGATTTCAGTCAATTAGTGAAATGGCCAAAGCTCTTAAGGAGTAGTTTTCCAGCATGTCAGAAGGCTTATGCCTCAGGTTTTCCCAAAATTTGTGTGGGTTTTCTTCTTAGAAAGCTGCTAGAATAGGAAGATGTCTGATGTTAAAATCAGGAGCAGTTACACAGCAAGATTGGCAAATGGACAGTGCACCAGTGGGAACTCAAGGCAGTCTGTGGCTACCCTCTGAGAATGATTGACAGCACAAAAAGAAGGGAAAATTCACTGAAGAAATCTTGGTTTTAAGGAATGTTTTTGAATCTCATACCTTGATATGAGTTGGTTACAAAGTGTTTTCTCTCTTTCAGGAGAAAAGGTGTGATAGTTGGTGAAAATACAAGTGACCTTTGCTAGAACCTCTACTTGTCTTCACAAGAACCTGCAGGTGGATGGTAGTGAATCACATTTATAAAATAGACACTATTTATGCTTAGAGGTGATGTAGAACTTCAAAGCCTTCAAATTGATTAAAAACTTTAAAATAAAACAAGAAACAAGTAATGCCCTCATCCTGTGTAGCAAGGTGGAGATGAGAATACAAGAATGTGGCTATGGACTGAGAAGATGATATTTCAGTGCTAAAGATTATTCTCTTTTGAGTTATCCACTCAAAATAAAACTGTGAATATGGGAAGTAAGAACTGAACAACTCTTTTGTGGAAGAAGGAATTGTCCTGTACACTTGGTCAAGAGTCACACTTGGCCAAAGTTTTACTGGTTTTTCAGTGTGCAAGAACGTTGAGCAAGACATAAAGACTTAGAAGTATCATCTTTAACATGATGGATGCTCTTTTAGATTAATGCATCACTCTCAAAATATGCAGACCTGCTACAATATCTGAGCAGAACTTGGCTGAAATATCACCCCTTATCACCTGGGTTCATTAGCATTGACTTTTAAAATAGATAATTAAAACATTAAAATACTAGTTTTGGACTGAACAATTGATGTGATAAATCTTTGCCTAAAACACTCTCATTAAGAGTGTCTTAATCTGTCTATTAATTATGTTGCATCAGTGAGTTCAGTGATCTCTTTTAGACTTCAAAACATTTCCCAGGGGCTCACAAGTATTACTCGTTTTTCTACTGTGAGGTACAGACTTTGAAAATCAAACAGGGTCCTTCTGATGTTCACCAATTTGTATGCAGAACTAATAAGAAAATCAACTTCCCACCTGATAGCAAGTGGGCTCTGAACCTCCTGGAAAAAAAACAAAGCATTGGGGAGAGGAGTAATGGGAATGTACAGTAAAAATTATTCCTTTTTTTATTCTAAGTTAAAGTATTAAAGAAGAAAGAAATGACTGGTATGCTGCTCTGTAGCTGTCTCTGTCTTTCATCATGTAAGATTGAAAAATTAAAGTTTGGAAATACTGAAGAAAGATTTCCTTGGCAGTCTTTACCTCCTCTTTGATGGCTGTGTCTTATTTCTTAGTTATAATTCAGATGTCACTTCTTACTTTGACAGTTGGCTGATACATAATTGTTACATATGAATAGTGTTAATAAAATTATGTAGGTCAGTGTTAAAGTCCTTGAACAGAAACTCGGATGTTGCCATTTCTGGTAACTCTTCGAAGAAATGGACCTCCCCAATCTAAGTGGTTTTCCAAGGTTTCTCTCCCTTTATTGTACACTAATTTCTGAGAGGTTGTGTTGTGGAGCTGGTCTCAGTAAAGCAGCTACTGAGGTGCTGCGGCATTGTCTGTTTGGTAGATGATGATAAAGGAGCAAAATTACTTTAATGTTGCTGTGGCAGAACCTGTACAGTCAGCCTGACTTTCTGCATCTGGAACCAGCTTTAGGCCCTATGGGAAGGGGCGGGGGAAGAACACACTTGGGATCTGGCTGGGAGGAGCAGAAAGCAGCTGCTCTTACCTGAAGAGAGAAGCTCAATGGGAGCCAAGAGTTGAGTAAGCGTGTGCTGCTCTGACCCTGGAGGGAAGCACATCCTGGGCTCTCTGAGAGCCAGCGTGGGGCTGTGGCAGGAGGTGCTTGGCTCTCAGGTGGGATCAGCTATGATCAGAAACCAGGTGGGTTCAAAGTGCTCAAGAGAACAAGCTCAATCCTTTTGCAGCAGATGGCTTTTTGTGTTAGAAATAGTGACTTGTTTCTTCTTTCTTACTGCTCAATATAATTAGCTTCTCTAATGACCTGTCTTAAATGGAGCCATTGAAAGGAATTGCCTTGGAGAATGAAGCTGGGCAGGGGCAGCATTGTGGCAGCTCAGGAGGGCCAGAAATGCCTTTATTTGACAAGTCTGAGGTTTTCATGCAGGTGCGAAAAGCTGGGGTATCTTTAAATGCCAGCAATAAATATTACAAATGCTATCATAAAAGTGTAAGAGCTGGCCTAATTGTACTTCTGGGATTGCCTGCCAGAGGGACTGATACAGTCTCTTAATTTCACTCCAAGAAATTTTAAGTGATTTAGAGTGAGTTGTCTGTCTTGCTTGGGAAAACAAAGAAAAGGTGGTCTGCTGCTCAGGTTTTGACATTTGTGAGTTGTTCTGTCTGCTGTCTACCCTAATGAAATTCTTTGTTTTGATGAAGAACAGGGAATTCTCAACATTGATAACTTGATGGCGGTAATGGAGAAGGATGAGCTGCTAGCAGGTGCAGCACCACAGTGGAAAATGTTGCTTTGCTTTCTGTGCATCTTAAAGAGCAGAGACTTGGACGCTTTCCTGGTCTTACCCTGGGTTTAAATCTGGCATGTAACATTTGTTGGGGCAAGTATTGCATGTCTTGTCCAGGCAAAGCCCCCAGAACTGACTTGCTGGTTGTGGGTACCGATGGCAGGGTCCTGCTGGGCTTTACAACCCCCTGGATGCTGTTTTGGGCAGACATGCCCCACATCTGAGTGAGTGCAATCCCAGTATGTTCTGGAGTGATATTTTTCCACAGAGGTTGTTGAGTTCATGCCTGGAGAGATCATGGATTTATTTCACAGCTGAAGCATGAGAAATAGTTTTTCATGCCAATTCTAATTCATGTATCTCCTTTCTGTAGCTATTCACCATAAGAATTTGCTCCAAAATACTCTGCTGTGGTTTCCTGCTGTTTTATATATCCCGAGAAGTGTTGCATTTAATCATGAGTAGAAGTCATGCATTTATTTTTGTGCATTTGGTTTGAAGAGCTAAAAAGCATGCACAGAAGTCATGCAGAGGAGAGAGAGTTCATGAGCAGCAGATGTCCTGAGGCAGAAATATGCTGTGGCCATTGGGGTTTGTGTTTCTTTTTGTGTGTTTGCTTTTTATTGAGCTTTTCTTGAGGTAGAAATATGCTCAGTGTGTAAAGCCTTGCAAGGAAAGGCCACTAAAATGTAGCAGGGAAGGCTTGTGTGGAACCTGACTGTAAACTGGTTCACGTGACTCTCAATCCAGGGTTTTGAAACCACTTAACATGGTCTTTTTATAGTTACTGACTCACTTATCCATAATGATGCACATGTCCCAAAGTGTGCTCCTATACAGCTAAATATGTGTATACAATAATTCCCAGAGGTGTATCTTGTATTTTCTTGGTGTCCTTAGGATGAATCTTAGAGGCTTGCTACAATGAACATCAGAGCAAAAGCTGAGACTTGAATGTTACTTAGATGCTAGGTTTTCTAAACCTGCCCAGAGCATGTTTGGAAAAGTTGCACATAGTTATTTGGAGTGGCATAGTTTGTTGGAAACCCTTTCCTTCCCTTCCTCTGGAAGGATGTTTGAACTTGAGAGCAGAGAAATGCCAGTCGTGTGAATAAGAGCCATACCGGTGTAACTGCTTTCACCGTGAGGAAAGAGCCAGGAAAGTCTGGCTTTGTCTGGGGATGAGGCACACCCTGGTCTCAGGAGAGCTTGCCCTCCCTCCTTCCCCTTTAGAGCCTAAAAATTGGGTTTGGAGACACAGTCAAGCTTCCCCTCGTCTCCAGTTTCCTGCTCTTTCACACAGCTTGACTCATTGAACGCTTTTGGGTCTTTTTTCCCTACTCCCACGCAAGCACGGAGATGTGATTATTTTTATTTGTAGTACAGAGGAAACGTGAAGATGATGTTTAGTGTGGAAAACTTAAGATTTACAGACTCCACGATGCTTGGCAAGTGGTCTGTCTTAAATTTTAGCTCTGTGTTAGGGCTAATTAACCACGTTTCTCTCATTTTTGAAGCTTCAACTTCAGTTTAGCCTTCGAACCTTCTGTGGTAATGTACAAAGCAGACACAGCCTGTGTGTTACATTATGGCTGTTGCTGTAAGAAGATGCCGCTCACTAACCTTTCTGCCGTTTTGTGATGCAGGGGGCACCTTTTCTTCCTAAAAACTGAAACTCTTTTTCAGTTGCGTGTGCTGTTTAAATTTATCCTGTCCGGGGTGTGGGGGTAGCCCGTCATTTTGTGTGACGGCGGTGGGTGGCACTTTCTGTGGCGTGGGGGGGGGAGGCGTGCGTTTCGTCAGCACTGGCACCAGCTTTTAGACAGAGTTTAAAAAGATAACGAAAGGGGGGGAAACAAGTTTTTTCGGGGGAACATGTGAGCCATTGGGCGTTAGAAGGCAGCGACGTCCCCACACCCCCTGTAGGTGAGGGCAGCCGCCATCTTGTCCCCACCTCCCCATTCCCGCCTCGGGGCCGTGAGGGAGCGCGCGCGGCCCCGCCCCTGCGGTCCCGCCCTGTGGCCGCCGTTCTGTCGGCGGCGCGGCGGCAGCGGGCGGCCGCCGTAGCCCCTGCGAGGGGAGCCCGTGCCCGGGCGGGGAGGAAGAGAAAGGCGGCCCGAGCCGGGTTACAAGATGGCGGCGGCGCTGTGGTAACTGCTGAGGCGGAGCGGCGCCAGCGAGGCCCGGGCCGGGGCGCGGCGGCGCTGACTCGCCATGGGAAGCGGCGCGTTGAAGGCCCCGCGGTGCCCCTGAGCGGCCCGGCGGCCCCGCTTCCTCCCCGCCGCCCTCACTCCATCGCCCCCGCGGAGGCGGAGCGGGCCCGGGGCTGCACCATGTCGGACACCCGCCGGCGGGTGAAGGTCTACACGCTCAACGAGGATCGGCAATGGGACGACAGGGGCACCGGGCACGTCTCCTCCAGCTACGTGGAGCGGCTGAAGGGGATGTCGCTGCTGGTCCGCGCCGAGTCGGACGGTGAGAGCGTGGCCGGGGCAGCCCAGGCCGCCCGGGCCGCTTCCCCTCGCCCCCCGCCCGGCTCCGGGCCCCGCCAGCCGGGGCTGCCACCCGCCGTCGCCGGACTCGGCTGATGGTGCCTTCCCTTGGGAGACCCCAGAGGATTATTGGTTTTATTATTATTATTTCCACCCTCCGTGCCTTCCCTTATCTTGCGGCTCGTGTGAAGTTTCCTTGCCTCACAAGCCATAGCACTGTTCGCTACCGTGGTCCTAGACTTTTCACCTCCCAGTGCATAGAATTATGGAATATGCTGAGCTGGAAGGGATCCATTAGAATCATCCAGTCCAGCTCCTGGCCCTGCACAGATCTCTCAACAATTCCACCCTGTACCTGAGAGCGTGGTCCAAGCGCTCCTGGAGCACTGGCAGCCCCGGATCATTTCCTGGGGAGTCTTTTCAGTGCCCGACCACCCTCTGGGGGAAGAACCTTTCCCTAATATCCACCCTAAACCTCCCCTGACTCAGCTCTATGCAGTTACTCCAGCCAGCTGCAGCTCCGCAGCCTGAACAGAGCTGAAGCTGTAACATGTGAGGACATTTTGTTCTCTTTCGGAGCAATATCCTTTGCTTTTGAGGTGCTCTTTTCCTCCCTTTCTTACTGTTGTAAAAAAGTTATTTGTTTGTTGCTCTTTTTCTCTTCAGGAATGCACTGGTTGTGTTGCAGTCGGGTGGCGTCCCTTGTGTTTTATTGCACTTTAAAGTCAACTTAAAGGGTCTTTTTTAGAGGGGGGAGGTACGTGCTCCCCACTTGGTCAGCCGACAGGTGCTAATGTGCTAAATAAACCACCTAAGACTGATATAAATTGCTCCGGAGCTGTTGCCAGGAGACATACACTACTTCCATACACAAGATAAAGTCCCTGCGTTTATAGTAGCTGGATGATTCACTTCTGAAGGGCAGCTGAAGGGAATAAAAACAAGTGACCCACGTGGCTTCTCTGGGCAAAAACATTTTTATGCTGGGCAGCGTGTTATCTGCTGGAATTTTTATAGTTGGCCTAAAAGACCACTAAACGAGCTGGTTCTTGCACCAGATTTCAGGAGGAAGGAGTGCTGCAGTGGATTTTAGACTAAATTAGAAGAGAAAAAGGTATTTTAATAGGGATATTGCTGTTGAATTTTGTCTTACCTGGCTTATTTTAGGAAATTATTTTTAAAGGAGGTGGTTCTTGGGATCTTCTGTGAGATTTGGATTAAGCTGCGAGTCTGTTGGCTGGCACGTGGGCAGTGGTGTGAGATGTGTGGAGATGTTTGTTTTGTTGGATTCAATAAATCTCTCTTTTTCAGGTTCACTACTGTTAGAATCGAAGATAAATCCAAATACTGCGTATCAAAAACAGCAGGCAAGTATTATTGCCAGGCTTTCCTTTCTCTGGTTGCTGATGCTGAGGAATTGTTTTGTGCTCAGAGTAATTTAATTTTTCAAAATAAAAAGGTAAGCGGGATGACATGGAATTGTTGATGGTGTTTTTTATAGTTTTGCTTAGAAGCCAGTGAGTGCTAAACACTTCACATTCTAGAAATTGATGTGTGGGTCTTCTAGAAAAATACATTTTGGACTTCAGGCTTTGAAGGTAATATATGCAATTTGGATAAGTATTGAAATCATTACAGGAAAGATAGCTGGAAACATATATGTGTAGCTTTTGTCTCCCATGCCAGGCCATCTGAAATAACTGTAAAATTAGGGAGGCAAAACTTTGGCTAGCCCTATTAGAAGTGTATTTATTAGTTTACTTGGTTCCTTTTCTGGAAATAACATGAAGGAATTTGTCTTTGTGTGACTTCTTTCTTTGTTGTTGCTGTTTAGTTTTTATTTTAAGCCCTGAAAGCTCCTGTTGTCCCAGGCAAGGCCACAAGCCATGCTGAGAGTTACCTTTCCTAGGGGTAAGCCTCCTGCAAGACAAAGAAGTAAAACAATTGGGAGCTGCATTAATAGGTTATTTTTGGTTCATCCACTGAAAAAAAACAGCTTACTGAAGCTCCTCTGCTTTTTTTGTTTTCCCTTTTTCAGCATGAATTTTTGATGTCTCTGCCTGCATTGTTCTCATGGGTTTTCTGGAGTTTTTTCTGTCTGTTCCTTTGTTCCACAGTAGAGTCTCTGTGCCTTTCATTCAGTGTTTGATACTGTTCTTTATCATTATGGTATCCAGAAGTGTTTCAGCACTAGAAAACTGTAATTTTGTTCTTTCTAAGTCAGAGGGACACATCTTTGAGGATTTTGTTTTAGTGACAAGTTGCAGTGTGAGAATTCGAGAAAGAGACTTTGTTATCTCGTGAGCATTGGTTGGCTCGCTTTAGGTTAAGAGTGAGGTGGAGTTTTGGGCCAGACTTTCCAGGAGGCTGTTTGCTGTGGTTTCTGCTTTTCACTTGTTAGGGATTGGTGGCTGTAGGCTTTCCTCGGGGGGGGCATGCTGAGGAAGGAGCTCTGCAGAGCTCCAGAAAGCAAGAGTCTTGAACTGCTTCCTGTTTACTAGAGGAAACCTACACGTAATGAAATACAAACGCAGATTTTGTTGCTGTAAGGTTTTAAAATGCTTCCTTTCACACCCTGTTTCCTGGAACTACAACTGATTAATTGTAGGCCTTTTCTACTTAGTTGATAGCGAAGTTTCAAGTGACTTAAGTAGCTTTTGTTACCACTTTTCTTGTGGAAAAGGTAGATCATAGCTTAGGAAAACTCGAGCTGAGGTTTATTTTGGCTGGCTTTTATTTCTGATACTAATGCTTCTGTGTTCGTGTAGCAGAAAGCATTTGCTCTTTAAGGTTTGTATAACCTCGTGCAGCTTTTAGTTGACACAGAGCATTGTCCTCAAGTTGATCGTATTGGATTTGGGGAAAGCTTCAGGGTGGTGCAGCTTGATGGAAAAGAAACATCCCCTGCCCACACATCTGTCTGACTTGAGTGGACTCAGAGGGTACCTAATGCTAAATTGTGGTTTGCATAACAGCATCCTGTGAAAAAAGGAAACCAGCCACTGATTTTTCAGTGCTGTGTATCAATCTGTGACTTTCAGTATTACACTGTTAGTGCCAAGTTGTTTTGTAGCTATTTACCAACCCCAAACAGGACAGGCCTGTTACCTCCCTGCTCCAGTCGTGTTTGTGGTTCCTGGGGAGTTCATTCTGTCCAGGTGTTGGGCACACTGTCATCATGACTGCTTTCTCAGGGGAAATTTGTCTTAGATGGGTGGGACATAGTTGCCAAGATGCTCAGCCTACAATGTAAAATTATCTCTAGTTAGATGAATGCAAAGAACATGGAAGCCTGAAGAGCTTTAGCTCCTCCTGGATTTTGGGGTGTAGGCTTTGAGAGTTACCCACCTCTGCTGGACACCCCACATTAGCTATAGGGCAGGGTCAGATGCGTTCTGGAGGCTCTGGCAGGAGTAGTTTTAAATGTTGGCACCAGACCCATTTGTTGTTTCAGCCTCTGCTTGAGGTTCCGTGGCAGAACTGGTAGAAGAGCGAGTGCATGGCTGAAAGACATGGGACTGCTGCAGAAATCCTTGCTGGGAGTGCTGCCTTCTGGTGTTACCTTTCCTTTGGGTATGCTCTGTTTGCAGCTCTGAGATGAAGATCATGTGCAAATCCTGTCTTTTGCCCAGAATTGCTATCACTCGTGTGACAACAGGGCGCTTTGCTCAAGGCAAAATATGAGTTCGTGGTGGCCAGGATTTAACACATTTGCAGGGGATTCTGTTAAAGCCAGCCAGAGCAGTTGCCAGAGGGCTTCTTCTCTTCTGTTTGAGGCCAGCGGGAGCATTCACGTTAGCGTGTGACAGGTCAGGTAGGACTGAGTCAGTTAAAACATGTCTTCCCGCTGGATTCATTTTTATCAACACGTGTTCCCCATCTGCTTCCCTGTGCAGCACCTTGGTGCTGGCCTGGGGATCTGGTGCAGTGTAGGAATGCAGAGAGGTGGAGTAGCAGGCGCTGTGCAAACCAGTACTTGCCCTGGAGAAGGGTTTGAACTGCTCTGAGTTTCAGTTTTTTTCAGAATTAATCTTTGACTATGTGGTACTTGAGCAAATTAAGGAACATTGCTGTTGCTCATGGATGGAGCGGCATCGCCTCTAAGCAGGTGGGAATGGTAGAGCCAGGCCTGGAAGGTGTCTGTGTGTGCGTGCTCTTCGTGGGTTGTCTGAGGTCATGCAGGAAGTGTGTGCCAGATGAGTACATCTTATATTGGTATCGGGCAATTATTTTCTGTTGAAACCATCTTTCTGTCTTTCTGAAATATTTTTGGAAAAGCTTATATAACTTCTGCTTTGTGTGGGCAGTACAGATTGTAATGAGTACCATTCAGTAACTCGAGAATTTTCAAAAATTTTTGACTGCAGTCCCTGGGTGCCTGGAATCATTTTAACTTACTGCATTAATTTTTAACTTACTGCGTTAATTCTCTTATTTGAATCATCCTGGGCTATGAATAGGGTTGCTGAATGTGTGTGTCCTTCTTTGTCTAGTGAAGCACCTCTGAGGCTCAGCTTACTGAGGAGTGCATTGATTCTGGGTGTCAGGACATCAGTAGTGTTTCAAGATCAGCATTTCAGATTTGGAATTCTGTAGCAGCCATAAAATTGTACTTAAGAATTATTTTTTGGTTAATCTCTGAAAGAGAACCAGATCACAGAGCTGATGAGGATTTTCAGTGTATGCAGTTGACAATTACTGTTTTTCTGTTGAAGCCCAGGTGAGTTGTTGATTCTGAAATGGCACACGGTGAATACAGGGAGCCAGGTGTCCTGAGCTGGAGATGAGGGGGGACAGCTGTGGGTGAAAACCATGTCAGCTCTGAGAACTTGAACCAGTTGTGAGTCGGAGCCTGGCAGCAGAGAGGCTCCCTATTAATATTTGTCTCTGTAGGAGAAAAACGCAGGTGTAATATAGGACACTGTAATATAAATAAACAACTCACAACAGTGCTGAACCACAGTGCATTGAACTCTGTTCTTTCCATCACAGGGAAACTTTGTTTCTCTAAAGAAATGTGTAAAAATTAGTAAGAAAGGAGAAAAAATGTGTCTGTGCAAATATCATTGTTTTTAGTGTGGCCTCTGATTATTTTGGGAGAAGGAGGTGGATCTGTTGGTAGGCATTTGTCAATGACGATGTTATTCTAAATTTTATTTTCAAAGGAAAAAAGGTAAAAACAAAACCCCCAAGATATACTGCCCCCCGTGGATATTGAGGGATTAGGATTACTGTAGAAATGAACTGAAGAATTAGTGTTGTATCGGTGCTGCTGATGTTCATTCATGTTCCAGTGATACTTGTAGTAGCTGGGAAGTTGTGTTTGTTGAGCCAGATGTGTGTTTTCCAAATGACTGCTGATGGAAGAGGGAACCTACTGACCTATGCCAGCAGTCCTTCCCAAATGTCAGTCCCCTCACACCCGGAACTACAGGAGTGCTCCCTGACCTGTGTAAGCCCAGATAACTGCATTTATAAAGGACTGTTTAAACCTTACTGCCCCTGGAGCTTCCTAAGGGATATTGTCAGATGTTTCTTTGGGTTTCCTTGCTGAGCTTAAAGATACCACTCTTAATATTTTGTGTTCACAAAAAGTGGTGCATAAGCTAAAGACCTAACCAGCCTTGATGAGTTGTGTGGTGAATATTGAACATAGTCGCTGTGGAAATTAAATTAAATTAACTTACTGACCATTAAGCAAGGGCTTGCTAGCGTTTAAAAAACCCTCCAGTATTTAAAAAACTGTGGTCACAGTTCAGGAAGTCAACAAACTTGGAATGTTGAACAGTTTTGCCGGAGTCTATCAAATATGCTGGAGAGTTAGCAGAGGGCTGCTAAGTTTGGATATTTTTATATGAAGGTGAGTTTGCTGTAGGATGGTGAACTGTTTGCCTGGTGTTGTCTGGGACAGAGTTAATTTTCATCCCAGTAGCTGGTGCAGTGCTGTGGTTTGGATTTAGGATGAGAATGACATTGATAGCACAGGGAGGTTTTAGTTGTTGCTGAGCAGTGCTTACCTTCAGTCAAGGACTGATGGGTTCCCCATGCTCTGGCAGTGAGGAGCTGCACAAGGAGCCGTGAGGGAGCGGGGCCAGGACAGCTGAGCTGGCCAGAGGGATATTCCATACCCTGGGATAACAGGGGCAGTGGATAAACTGAGGGGGTTGGCCAGGAGGGGCTGATGGCTGCTCCGGTGGTGCTGAGCAGCTCTCTTGTGCATCACTTATCTGTCAGAGTTTATTCCTTTCTTCACCTTCCTTTTTTTTGCTGTAACTCTTATAATGGCTCATTATACTTTACTTTATTTCATTTTTTAAAAAGTTCCTACCTCAAGAACAGAACTTTCACCTTGTCCTGATTCTCCTTCCCATCCCAGTGGTGGGAGGGAGGGCGTGAGTGGCTGTGTGGCACTTCCTTGGCAGCTGGGTTATACCACAACCACTCTGTATTTGAATGTTGAAGTACAGTCTTGCATTCCTTACAAGACAGCAGCAAGTGTCCCAATAAAACCTCTTCAAAAACCATTTTAGCGTATTCAGAAATTCTGTCGAAGATTCCAGATCTGCAGTTCAATTTGTTACAAATTGTTCAATTATTTACAAGTGGTAACAGAGAAGAAAAACTTGGCTCAAATGAAAATAACTGACAAGATGGTTGTAACTTTAGTAAGAACTTAGGAGTTTTGTATTATTCAGGCCTTATGGCTTTTAATTCAGAAAGGAATATTTGAACATCAGTTAGGCATTATATCTCACTTAGCTAGCATTGTCTTAAACGCTTTCTGAGGGGAAAACTGAAATCTTAGGAGATTTGTTTCTACCTTACTAAATATGAAAATACTTAGCCTGTTATATTGTAGGTTTTCTTAATCTAGTGTGTGCATTCCCATTTCAAGACTGTTGGCTCAAGAAATGTATCTTGCAGAAAAACGCCATCATGTGTGGCTTGGATACGAAAAATAGTACCTTCAAATAGGTTTGCGTAAGGTAGTGGTCATAAAATAACAAGAAGGAAAGTTGATGTTCCTTATGGCAGAACAGGTGATTTAATATTTTAGTGGTTTATGTTCTTTTTGACAAGTGTGGCTTTAATTAAAAATGATTTATTCTGTAGACATTGGCTGTAAAGGAATAGAGATTAATATGCAGTGCATATTAATGCATATTATGCAGACCTGTTTCAGAAACACTTACTTTCTTGATTTTATCTCAAACAGGACACCCTGATTGTTTGGTCAGAAGCAGAGAACTATGATTTAGCACTGAGTTTTCAAGAAAAAGCTGGCTGTGATGAAATTTGGGAAAAAATCTGCCAGGTACAGTAAATTGAAACACGCTGGTTTTTCCAGGTATTTTAGTGCCTTGTGCAACTTGATGTATTTGTGAATCCTTTTTAAACCTGCTTGCAAAGTAAGCAAATATTTGTTCTTTTCTTTAAAAGGTCTTGAATTACCCCTGCTTAGAGCACCAGTTGTTGTTCTGATGATTGAATGTCAGGCTTTTCAAAAATCACTGTAATGGTGGGACTGAGGTGGTCGGTGTGAGGAGAGTGGTGTTTGTGTGATTGTGTTGATTAGAAAGGGACTACCAGAGTTCCGTGATTTAGTTGTCTCTCTCCCAGCTGGCCTCAGGAAGGAGCTTGTTGGAGTGTAGTGGAACTGCAAATGTGCTGTA
The DNA here is from genome assembly GCA_008694505.1 of Cyanoderma ruficeps. Lineage (NCBI taxonomy): Eukaryota > Metazoa > Chordata > Aves > Passeriformes > Timaliidae > Cyanoderma > Cyanoderma ruficeps. The sequence goes on along the minus strand of VZDJ01000099.1, from coordinate 1,560,544 downwards.
AGGAACCAGAGATCCCATTGCAGCTGCCTTGGGACACACTGGGTGGTTGAGATGTGTTGTTATTTTGGTAACTGACCTGCTCATTTTTGGGTACGTTTTGGGATCAGACAGTAACTGTGTGCCCTCCTCCCTTAGGTTCAGGGTAAGGATCCTTCGGTGGAAGTCACGCAGGACCTTATTGAGTCAGAAGAGGAACACATAGAGGAAATGCCTGAAACCAGTCCTCTGATTGACCTTCCTACTTGTGAACTCAACAAACTTGAAGAGATTGCTGACCTAGTTACCTCTGTTCTTTCCTCACCCATCCGTAGGGAAAAGCTGGCGCTGGCCTTGGAGAATGAAGGCTACATTAAAAAACTGCTACAGCTTTTCCAAGTCTGTGAGAATTTAGAGAACACCGAAGGCTTGCACCATTTGTATGAAATTATTAGAGGAATTTTGTTCCTCAACAAAGCAACTCTGTTTGAAGTGATGTTCTCTGACGAGTGTATTATGGATGTGGTCGGATGCCTCGAGTATGATCCTTCTTTGGCTCAGCCAAAACGGCACAGGGAGTTCTTGACCAAAACAGCAAAATTCAAGGAGGTTATTCCTATTACAGACTCTGAACTCAGGCAAAAAATCCACCAGACTTACAGGGTACAGTATATTCAGGACATCATCTTGCCGACACCATCTGTTTTTGAAGAGAATTTTCTTTCTACCCTCACTTCCTTTATTTTCTTCAACAAAGTTGAGATTGTCAGTATGTTGCAGGTAAGTGGTTTTTCATGTGGTCTAATGGATTGTGTGTAGATACCTGTAGATATAGTTTCAGAATGGATTACAGTTAATCACACACACCATTTGCACAATGTTTTGAATGCTTCCTCTGCTCCCTGATACCTTTGATTTAGTATTTTGAAAAGGAACACTTCAGGTGAGTATACTAATATTTTTTAATGGGTTGTAAAGCTGAAGATTTTTGTCCTTGATTCTCAAGCAACATACGGTTTTTGGTCATGTTTGTGTAGGTGTTTAGGGAGCAGGCAACTTGTATTCTGTATTAGGGACATGGTGCTGTCTTTGTAACAAATTCTGGATCTGTGATTCAAAAGAGCATGTTCAGAACCATTCCTGTTACTCTACTGTTACATCGTGGTACTAATTTCAAATGTTCATGTTGTCTTAAAGATTAGGTAATTAGTTTTCATACGCATGTCCAGAAGTAATAATGAATGAATAACCAAGCTGTTACTTTAGGAGCAGCTATCCTGCACACTTTGTAGTCGAAAGAGTCTCCAAGGTGGTTGGGACCCTGAAAGGAGCCTCGGTGAAGAGCTGTGTAAATTCATGGCATTTGGGGATTTTTAGTTGGTGCTGTGTTATGCAAACTCATGGGTACCCAAGTGGCTTTATTCTGTTTATCTGTGTCCAAAAATGGTACATTTCTGTAGGATACATCACAGACCTCTTGGGGTGAGTGTGGAGGGCCTCTGTGAAACACCAGGAGCTGAGGAGAAGAGGAAGGGAGTAAAAATGGTGGAAAGAAAGGGGCACATGACATGTCCATATGGAATATGCTAATGAGTTCAGATACAGGTGAAATATGATAAAGAGTTCAATAGAGGACTGGAAAATAAAACTGAGTAATTGCAGAGAATTGCATGAGTATGCTATTTGACTTCTTTCTACTATCTTTTTTTTTGGCTCAATAGCAGAAAAAAACCCAAAAAATTAAATCCCGCTTGCAAAATCAGCGGCTTTGTGTTAAAGATTTTCGTTTTAATTCTTTTACATATATTTTCAAAAACTGAAAATAAATTCAGTATTATGCTCCTGAGGCCACAGTCCTGTTTGCATTTAGAGATAAGTCTGTAGAGCTCCTTATTTTTCATTGAGGCTGTGTAGTACTGAATATTTAATTGTGCAGTAACAGAGAAGTCTGATTTGCTGTTACCTCGAGTACTCCTTGCAGAAGGTTCTGAAATAATCTGTCAGTTCTTTGATGGTTCTGCCGTGATGGTCTTTGCCCTCATAGATGGAGTATGTGGCACACAGGTTTGCCTGCGTGTTCTAAAGTCTGTAATTGAGATGCCTGGTGATTTACAAATAATGTTTGATCCTTGAGAATTACAGATTAAGAAGAAAGCACACATAGAAAAGGTGTTATAGCACATTTGAGGAAAATTCCCTGGTAGTGGGGACCTCAGGTCCAGGACTGCTTTTGCCGGCCTGTGGTGTAAATCAGCTTGTTGGGCACAAGAACTCTAAAGCTCCTTTGGGTTTGGGGAACACATGGGACGTCCTGTTACCCTAAATACACTGGCAAAGCTCCCTGGGAGAAGGCAGTTTAGAGGAGCAGCAGATTGTGTTTGCCACAGCAGCAAAGCTCCTTTCTACGTGCCACAGAGCACTAGATCCCAGGGCTGCTGCTGCTGGAAGGGCAGCCACGTGGGAAAGGAACCTCCATCCATCCCATGCTTCAGGACACAGGACTGGGCTGAGTAGCAGCCTTAGACCAGCAGGAGATGTTTCTGTGGTCAGGTGTTCTGCAGTAGGGATTTTTTACTATATCTGCTGTTGATTGTAGTATGGTTTGGGTTTTTTTTGTAACAGACTTAATTAAGCTGTTTAAGTCAGCAAAGCTTAAAATAAACTGCTAAATCTGTGTATGTTGCACTCCCTGTGATGTTGATGCCAGGTATCATTTGTTTGTAAAGCACTTCTATCCCCACATCTTAAAATTGTCAGGAAAACGTTTGCCAGTCTTTGGTTTGCATTGCTGTAACTGTAAAAATTCTGCATTAAGTTATTCTAATAAAGCAGAGAGATTTTAGTGACAGCACACAGCAAAATAGAGAGGTAAACACACTCTGTGTTATGCAGTGTAAAGTTCATGTATATTTATTGGAATGCTGCTGTTCTGTTCATTTTTGTTCAGTGCACAAGTTTATTGAGTTGAATTGGTACAGTGATGCAAAATTTTGTAAAGCTGAAATGCTGTCAGATATATATTGTTTTTAAAAGGTAACAGAAGCATTTGAATTGGAGAGAATGTCAACACTATTTTCAATGTGAAAGAGTGCAGAATAATTAAAGGGCAGAGAGTGCCCAAACCCTTGAGAGATGCTGATGTTCACCCTGGTTTTGGGTACCTCTTGATCTTATGGGGTAACTGAAATGTTTTGCAAGAAGTGAGGTGTTGTCCTCTATATACTTTAAGTATCTCTTGATAACAGAGGATGTGCATATGAAAAGCCAGTAATAGTCCATAGTTTCCCAGCATGGCAAAGCAGAGCACGCACAAGTGGGAGAGATTGTTTTATTGTGAGCAAGGTAATGGGGACATGGCTGCAAAGTTGTCCCTTGGCTGGCACTTTGTAGTTGCAGTTTTAGGGACCATCACTGGGCTCAGCTTCACCTGGCTCTGGTCTCCTGGAGCTGCTTCTGCTGCTCAGAGGGAGTGCTGAAACAATGCCCTGGGAAAGATCCTGCTGGATGTGTGCTCTGGCATTTGTCTTCTTTGGGATAAATTGGATATCTGCAGGGTTGGATCCTGTAAGGATCCAGAGGCGCTGTGTAAGGTGTGTTCCTTTTGTGTGTTGCACAGGAAGATGAGAAGTTTTTATCAGAAGTTTTTGCACAATTGACAGATGAAGCTACAGACGACGACAAACGGTGTGAACTGGTAAGTCCCAGCTCCCTTTGGTGCCTCTATGGCTTTACTTGAGAGGGATGAAGGAGAAACAGTGAAACTCTTCTGCAGTCACTGAGAGATTTCTGTAGAATCAACCAACACACAAACTCTGCAACAAAATGCAGCTGTTCACTCCTTTCAGAAAGTTTTCTGGCCCAAATACACCTCTAATTCCTTTTTCCCTGTCCGACAGGTGAACTTTTTCAAGGAATTCTGTGCTTTTTCTCAGACATTACAACCTCAGAATAGAGATGCATTTT
>VZDJ01000099.1:1544964-1556433 GCA_008694505.1 Cyanoderma ruficeps | reverse complement strand
TTTATTGTTTTTCTGTAATTCTGTTATTGTGTTTCTCATAGAAACTCTTGTAATGAGATGTTCTCAAAACTTTAAACTACTTATTATTTGTACCTTTGCTTGATAATAAATACCAACTTAATTTGTTCTTGCTAATCAATTTCTGTCTTTATTAGGGAATGGATGATCTGCAAGTTAGATCTGCTGCTACAGATATATTTTCTTATCTAGTAGAATTTAGCCCATCCATGGTCCGTGAATTTGTGATGCAAGAGGCCCAGCAGAGTGATGATGTAAGTCAGAGGGGTTTGCAGTTTGTTGAGTACACCAATCTTTGGGCAAGCAGGAAACAAACAAAACAGCAAAACAAACCCCTAGAAATACAGGAAAAAGATTTAGTATACAAATATTTCTGAGCATGTTATGAGTTTGCAGTTTTGGAAATCTGGCTAACAAGGATTGTAGGTGTGGAGGGTTGTGCTTGGCAGAATTTCTATATCTGAATGCAACTCTCAGTTCTTCAGTTTCTTTTAAAAGGATCTTCAAAAAAATTACAGAGAGAATGGAAATTAATTTCCACTGTGTGTAATTGTTTGGTGGTGTGTTTGTTTGGGATTTTTCTGCAGGACATCCTTCTCATCAATGTGGTCATTGAGCAGATGATCTGTGACACAGATCCGGAGCTTGGGGGAGCTGTTCAGTTAATGGGGCTGCTGAGAACTCTGATTGACCCAGAGAACATGCTGGCCACAGCCAATGTAAGGAGATGTGGGGGGTACAGATACTGCACTGGCTCAGCAGAGCTGAAAACCTGACATTCTCTGTGTTTGCTCTGATAGTGAGTTTAAACAAGCCAAAAATAAACTTAATGTTTCCATTTTGGGGCACTGTGCACATGTTTATTAAAAAAGTTCAACCAAGCTTTTTGAGCTGTTGATGTTTTCTCAGCAGATGTTTGCATGGTGGGGGTTTTTGGTGATGGTGAGCTTGGTTAGTTGTCCCAAAGTGCAAAAACTGATCTTCCTTGAGCAAAGACAGTACTGCAGGCCCAACAAATACACAGACCTGAAGGAGCCAGTAGAATTCTGTATGGGCTGTTTCCTGTGTTACTGTTCTTTCTTAATTAAAAGCCTGTGTACAAATCCCAATGTTTAATAATTTTTGTTTTAGAAAACAGAAAAGAGTGAATTTCTCAATTTCTTCTACAACCATTGTATGCACGTTCTCACTGCACCGCTTCTGGCCAATACAGCAGAGGATAAATGTGAAAAAGGTACTGAATATTTCCATTTTCTTTCTCCTCCTTTCAGGCCAGCAGTGTTTGACAGTGACTGACAGTGCTGGTCCCAGGGATCAGCCTGTGGTGCCAGCTGGCAATGTGCTTGTGGAAAAGTGCTGCTCCCCCAGGGACAGGGTGGGCAGCAGTTCTCAGCTCTTCCCTGCAGCTCTGGATGCTGCTGTAGCTTCGTGCTGTGCTTGGTGGAAGATGCACTTCCTTGATGTTAATCATGCTAATATACAGTTATTAATTGCATTAAAAAATGCTTCCTGTAAAGCAGAGAGTGTCTGTAGGTCTCATATTAAATATAAAGTTAAAAAAAAACTTTTTGCACATTTTATACAAAAATAAAACTTGTAAAATATCTGTAGTACTCATTTTAATGCATTATTGAAAAATTTAGGATTGGTGCCTTTATTATATATCATATTCCTAAGTTTTAGGGTATACATTTTCACCTGGATGGCTTTAAAACTTTGTAAGGTAAATTAAATGCAGAATTCTCACCTGGCTGTATTCTTGCTGCATGTTTATGTCTCTGTAGCTCACCAGCTTTTGATCTGATGGAAAATCTGACCACTTGGTAGAATTGATTGTTTATCCCCAACCTTTAAATCTTGACAGTGCTTTGAAAACCTTTTTCTGATTTTTGTTTTTATTTTCTCTTTGTCAGATGCAGTAGTTGGATCCACTAAGAGTAATACAATTTGTCCTGGTAAGTCTGAATTGACTTTGAGATTTGAAACTTGTCTTATGTGCTGCGTATGGTATTCTATTCAAAGAAAAACAACCAGCAGTTAGGTATACCCATACTTTATTTCTTTTAATACTTTTTACTGAAAGGGATGCAGGGGCTTTGCTTCACTTGAGATGACTGGAAGCTGAAGGAACATTTTCATCTATTTTTAAGTTTTTTCCTAGTCAACCTTGCTACTGGAAGTTTAAATTGTTCATTTTTCTTGCAGACAATTACCAAACAGCACAACTACTTGCCTTAATTTTGGAGCTGCTTACTTTTTGTGTGGAACACCACACATATCACATCAAGAACTACATTATGAACAAAGATTTGCTAAGAAGAGTCCTGGTCTTGATGAATTCAAAACACACCTTTCTGGCCTTGTGTGAGTATGGAGCCGTTGTGATCTCCTTCCAGGCATGGTGGGCACTGTGTGGAAGGTGTTTCAGTGTACACTTGAACTTGGAATTTGTGTTAATGAGTGTGGATGAGATTGTAATGCTTGTGGTTTGGGGTTGCATCTTCTCTGGGTGACATGAGGGGTTTCAGTTCTTTCCATGAGCTCTGGCATGTGGTTATTAACTCCTTGAAAATTGTCTTCCCACAGGTGCTCTTCGCTTTATGAGGAGGATAATCGGCCTGAAAGATGAATTTTATAATCGTTACATCACCAAGGGAAACCTCTTTGAACCCGTTATCAACGCCCTGCTGGATAATGGCACTCGGTACAACCTGCTCAACTCTGCTGTGATTGAGCTGTTCGAGTTCATCAGAGTGGTGAGTGCAGCTGCAGCTCCTACAAGAGCAGTCGGCTCCTTGGAAAACAAGGACTTGCAGCAGCTCCTGAGATACCTGCTGCCAGTGCCTTCGTGTGTGGGAGGCTTTGCTGGGAATCTGTGGTCGGTGAAAGTGAAGGGCTGGTTTTAGTTGTAGGATATGGTAGCTGCTGTCTTTTCTAGCAAGAAAAACATTAGGAATTGTAGGATGTGGTGAGAGACTTGATAGAGGAGGACTGACCAAAAGGTTCCTTGTCCCACATGAGCTGCTGTAGCTGCTGAGGACTGGGGAGAGCTGGAGCTTGTGGGGAGGACAGGGCATAGCTCTCCTACATAAAATCTTTAACAGAAGTATCACAAATACAATTGGGACACTGCTGAGTCCATTATCTGTTTCTAACCATAATAATTATTTCTTGATTTCATCTCTTTTATTAAGGATAAATCTGATTTCATGCTTCACATTTGTATAATACTGTACAGTAATGTTTTGGCTCTGGGCAAGAAATCACTTTCCAAACTAAACTCAAAAGCTTTCTAAACTTCTGCCTGTGCCCGTTTGAGGCTGAAACCCTGTTTTGTTCTTCTGCAGGAAGATATTAAGTCCCTTATTGCACATATAGTTGAAAACTTCTATAATGCACTTGAATCTATTGAGTATGTTCAGACGTTCAAGGGACTGAAGACAAAATATGAGCAGGAAAAGGATCGACAAAGCCAGAAGCTGAACAGGTAGGCCCCAGTTCCTGTGCTCTGAGCCTGGCAGGGGCCGTTTTCCCAGAGGGTAGCAGGAGGCTGGACTGGGGTTGGGTTTCATTCTTGGTGAAAACTTCACAGATTAGAGAAAAGCCCCATCTGCCTTTCCTTGTGGCCTAGTGTAGTAGATCTGATGGTTGGCCAGTGGACTAAATGTTACGTTCAGAAAACTCTCAGCTTTAGAAGAGCAGAATGTTGCTCTGTCACTCTGATTTGGGATTCAGTCTGGCTTGTCATCAGCTGGAGTGTTTGTGAGTCTTGGGGTGAGGGCAGAACCTCTGATGGAGTTGCATTGCCTTCTCACTGAATTCCCTCTAGAGCTCTGGAAGGCATTTCTAATCCTGAATCTGAAGCAGCAGCCAAGCTGGAATCCTTGTGTGTATCTCTTACAGTGTCCCATCCATATTGCGTAGCAATAGATTCCGCAGGGACGCCAGAGCCTTGGAGGAGGATGAAGAAATGTGGTTCAATGAAGATGAAGAGGAAGAAGGCGAAGCTGTTGTACCTCCAGTTGAGAAGTCAAAACAGGAGGATGATTTTCCAGATAGCTATGAAAAATTTATGGAAACTAAAAAAGGTATTTACTCCATTTGAGCTTGTTGGCACTGGAAGTGCTCCATGGCAGATATGTGGAGTATCACCTAAACTAACCTGTGGTTTGTGCTTTGTACCTCACGCAGCAGTAACAGGGTATTCCGTGTAATTGAGTCATGAGATCCAAACGTGTCTTTGCAAACCAGTTTAGGATTAAAATAACGAGTTAAACTGCTTGGAACATGCATCTAGTTTAAATGGTATTCAAAAGCAGGACTTTGAATGTGCTTGTGTGCTCCAGGTGAGCCATGTCCCTGTGCTCTCAGCATCCAGGCCCTGCTCAGTTTGCTGCTGGTTGGGCTTGATTGGGGAACTGAGAATTGCAGCAGAACTGGAACCAAAATACCTGCTGGCTCTTGCCCTGCGATTACACTGTGATGTGGATTGTACTCCTTGGTGTGCAGCTGATACCTAAGTGTGACAATGTTTGTCCCTCAGCTAAGGAGAGTGAAGACAAAGAGAATCTTCCAAAAAGGACTTCAGCTGGGGGATTCAAATTCACTTTTTCCCACTCAGCCAGCCCAGCCAACGGTGCGAATGGTGCAAACAGCAAATCTGTGGCAGCTCAGACATCACCAGCAAGCTCCAATGGCTCCTCTTCCAAGAACACGGCCTTGAGTCCATCGGTGCCGGCCCCCAAGGTGAGAGAACTCATGTGGGGCTGTCCCAGGGTAACAGCAGCAACAGCCTGTGGGCAGCAGGGCTGAGTTGGGGATAAATTCACCTTGAGCCGTGCAGTGAATCCCTCACTGCTCTGGGGAGGTCTGAGTGGGGCTGGACTCTGCTGGAATCTGGTGGGCACAGTCTCATCCTACATCCTCTGCATCGTTTCACTGTTACCACTTTTTGTTCCTACTCAGTTGCTGCTTTGTGTATCTGATGTACAAAGGAAACGGGGGGTTTTGGGAACTCTGTTAGTGTCCCCCTGGCTGGGGACTTACCGAGTGTTTTTGAGGAGACAGATGCAGTGAGTGCCCGCACTGTGGTGCCTGACTCAGCCCTGCATTATTGCAATGCTCAGCCATGGAGCTCCTGAGCAGCTACAAAAAATGTGGCAGGGACTGACTGCCCACCCTAAGGCTGAGCAGCCAGAGGGATGTCAGCCTGCACGTTGGAGTTCATGTTTGTACTGCTAGGCTGAATGTGATTTTTAAACAACTCTCAGTCCAGACCCAGAGGAGTGAGGAAGCTCTGGTACGTTTTGCAACTTGAGGTTCAAACCCATTTTCCAAACAAATGGGACTTGGAATGCCAAAGGTTGGTGTGCTCTGGGCAGGTTGGCTGGAGGTTTTGTTCAAAATTTGCACCTTTCTAGGTACTTCTTCAACATAAAAATTTCCTTTTTTCTTTTTCTAATTGCCAGGGAAGTCTAGTTGGGCTAGTGGATTATCCTGATGATGAAGATGATGATGAAGAGGAGGAGACATCTCCAAGGAAGAGACCTCGTCTGGGTTCATAAAAGAAACCAAAATTTTGGAATAAGAACTTTTATGATGGGGTTTCAAATGCTGCAACTGTTTTAAGAGCTAAAAAGGATTCAGAAAGCTTTCTCCCATGAGTATATAAGATAATACAAGGAGTAGCAAAAGAAACTCGGTGTATCAGCTAGAAAGGGTTAGTTCTGTAAACACAAAGCTTCCAAGGAACTTAATGTCTTTCTAGAAGGTAAGGAGTCTGCCATTCAGGCTGTCAAAAAAATGAAAAATTAAAAAAAAAAAGGTGGGTTAGTATTCTCAAAACCTGGATGATGGCTTCTCAGCAAGGAAAGTCTCAGGTGTCGGGAGGGGAAGGGGGAGGGAAAGGTATGGTAACACTTTTTTTAAAATATTGCAGGGTTTCCCCAGTGTTTAACAGAACTAGGAAAAAAAAAATTCAAGCTTAAATTTTGAACCCAGTAATCTTAATTTTGTAATGGTGCTGTCAGTTGTGTTCTTTTAGCAATGCCTCTTTTAAAAAGATTTTAAGGGAAAACTAACTCTGTTTGCATAAGAACAATCCATATTTTGGGACCATTTATTACCAACTAAACTGCATTTCTCATGGCTGGAGGGAGGGACGCTGCATTTATAGTGTATGTTGAGTTGTTTAAAACAGTTAAAATAAGTTTTAATTTGCATTTTCCAAGAGGAGAGAATGGAAGCTGGATTCAAAATGAAAGGTTTTGCTTGTTTTGTCAGTGAGACGTCCAGATATCTATGCCAAGGAGCAGAAATATCTTCCCAAGGGTCTGCAGGAGCTGCTTGTGTCACGGTGGGGCTGCACCCAGCACATCCCTGAGCTGTTGGCTTCAGGTTGGGAAGAGCCCGAATTCCAACCGCGCTCTGCGGTGTTCCAAGGGCTGCCTCCTCTCGGAGCAGCCATTTCCGTTTTTTGGGGCTGAAATTGCAAGGTTGAGGTGGGAATAAGAAATACTCACAGGCTTTTCACAGTGATGGACTGAGCAGCATTTAACACCAAAGTCAGTTTGGACCAAGACGGGATTATTGCCGAGAGAACACCTTGAGGGCTTGGAGGGGGTATCCACAAGCAGCACCTGAACCTGGGGGTGGTACAAAAGCTGTTTTTAAAACACAAAAGCACATTCCACATAGGTGAGTGAACTGTGACAGGAATAGGGGAGTTTGTGGCAAGGTGACAGAGGCAAACAGTCCGGGGTTTTTTTTTCAAGAGCAGCACGTAAATTGTAAATATTTTAATGTTAGTTTGCCCATATGTGATCTGAGATCATGACTGAGAGGAGATTTCCCAGTGTCAGCAATGTTAAAGATGGAACCAGCTGCAATCCACCACATAGATCACTCTTGTAATATGTGTTATGGGTCCATTTCTCCTGGAATAGTTTAAACTGAAGCAGTTTCTCTGTTTTGGAGATTTTTGTAGTTAGTTTTAATTTTAGCTCTTGTTTGGAAAAAGATGGGCTGTCTGTGTAGATATGAAGTATAGTTTTTTTCCATAAAACAGAAGTTTATTTTGTATTAAAGATACCACTGTACTTGTTTTACACCATTTGTATACATGTGGTGATATTAATGCTGAACTGTAAAATTCAGGAATTAAAATGTGACCCTGTAATTCCGTAATTATTGCTTTTGTTTGGTTTGTTACACATGGTAAGTGAACTCAGACTTTTCAATGTGGCTGTTGTAGGATATTGTTTAAGGTTAGTTATCCATGCAGGTTTCAAAGTAACTCCATACCACTGGATGGAATCCCAGAGGGAATGGCTGAGCTCTTCCCAATGTGTAAGACGCAGGTGTTCTGATGGACCTGGGGACAGTGGTGGTGTCCCTGGAGAGCTCCAGGCCACCCAGCACAGGATTCTGAGGGAGTACCCGTCAGCTCCAGAGCCAAGAAAGTGTTTGCCAGTAAAGAGAAGCTGCAGCACCATCCTCGTGCTCATCTTGAGCTGCTTTGCTTCCCAGTGGGTCTTTTGTCTCCATCAGTAAAGAAGATTCACAGGCTATGAGAGTAGCAGGTACCTGGGATGTGCCTTCACTCACCTGAAGAAAAGTGGCATCACCTGGAGCATGGATTCACATTCCCGATTCTTTTCAACAGCCTCCCAAGCTGAGTTCCCCAGAGGGCTCCCGAGGAGTGTCAGTCCTTGCTCTGCTCCTCACCACGCCAACGCCTGCTGCACTATGACAGGAGCTTTAAAAAAACACACTCAGACAAACAGGAGATTGTTCTACAGCAAAACCAAGAATGCCATGAATTTTTATAGTTCCTAGGAAAGGAGTGGGTGAAGTGGCAGTAGATACTCTGTTAAACACCAACCTGCAATCCCGGGAGAAGGTGACACCCAGCACTCTGGCTTTTCCTTGGGACTGTCACCCATTGATGCTGGTTCTCAGTCTGCCCTCATGGGCAGCCACGTTTGTTCTCCTGCCTGGGCCTTTCCACTGCCACTTTTGAGGAAAGAATGGAACATCTGTGAACATGTACCAGTTATAAATGCTATTTTAATAAAAATTCTGTGAAACTCGAATGGGGTGGGTTTGTCTCTTTTCCTGGGAGTTGCTGTGGCAGTCAGTGAGGTGATGCTGTAGGCAAAGGGCAACCTCTTTCCTCTCTTCAAATTTGTCACAGTCAAACCAGAAAAGGACTTAAAAAGATTTGTGCTACTCTGGAAATTAATTGCTGGGAACAGCTTCAGCTCTGCACTAAAGCAGCTCCTTTTATTTAGAGTTGCAGTTATTGCAAACTAGGACCTGGGGACTGGGAAACTGCCCCAAAAGCCTGTAAACCACTGTAACCTGGAGTTAATTTGTGAATGTCTTGACTCCCAAGGTCCATTGGCTTCCTAACAAATGAGGTGGTCGAGGGTGCACTTCCTTGTGAAACCACTTTATTACACTGCACAGCTGAAAAAGAGCCATTTGTTTATAATGGGCTAATGAAAGGAACCAAGTTCTGCACTGCTGAAATGAAAAAGTTAAAATGTTGAGCTTGGAGCCGTTGCCACAGGAATTCCTTTCCCAGCTCTCTCTGTTCTCCAGGCTCAGGGCTGGAGCAGGGCTGTGCCCTGCAGTGATGGCACGGCCTCGCTGCGGGACAGAGTCAGGGAGTTTCCAGCACTCTGGAAAGCGAGTGTTCATGGTGTTTCAGTGGCATTTGCAATAGGGAGTTAGCAGGTACTGAGCTGCTTGTCTGAAAGTTCTATAAATCCCAGTGCAAGATTGGAAATCACTTACTGATAATTGGTTCTAAAGCATCCTTCTGTTCTTGCCAGTATAAGCGATTCCGGTGTAGGGAAAAACAAGCATGTTAAAATATGTTCCATGTAAGGTAGTGCTCATAAAATGGGTCCAAGTAAAGGTGCTGTCCCTTCTGACAGAACTGGTGATTTAATATGCTTCTTTTGTAGGCATATATGGCAAGGGAATAGAGATTAATATGCAGTGCAGACCTGTTTCAGAAACACTTTCTTGATTTTATCTCAAACAGGACACCCTGATTGTTTGGTCAGAAGCAGAGAACTATGATTTAGCACTGAGTTTTCAAGAAAAAGCTGGCTGTGATGAAACTTGGGAAAAAATCTGCCAGCTACCGTTAACATGAAACATGCTGTTTTTATTCCAGGTATTTTAGTGCCTTGTGCGACTTGATGTATTTGTGAATCCTTTTTAAACCTGCTTGCAAAGTAAGCAAATATTTGTTATTTTCTGTACAAGGTCTTAAATTACCCCTGCTTAGAGCACCAGTTGTTCTGATGATTGAATGTCAGGCTTTTCAAAAATCACTGTAATGGTGGGACTGAGGTGGTCGGTGTTTTTTGTGAGGAGAGTGGTGTTTGTGTGATTGTGTTGATTAGAAAGGGACTACCAGAATTCCGTGATTTAGTTGTCTCTCTCCCAGCTGGCCTCAGGAAGGAGCTTGTTGGAGTGCAGTGGAACTGCAAATGTGCTGAAGGTAAAAGGAGTTGGAGGTGACAGCAGGAGACAGAAGTGTCAGTGCTGTGTGAACCCCCAATCACCAGAGCAAACCTCAGTGACTCTTGTGTCTTAGGGCTATTTTCACCTTTGTTGTTTTATTATGAAGCAGTTTAGATTGTACACTTGCAACTCTGGGAGCAGCAAGGCAATGAGCTGCACCTCTATGTCCTTAAAGGAAGAAACACTTTCCCATGGGAATCATCACAACCTTTCCAGACTTTGACACGGCCCGGTGTAAAGCTGTGAACTAAACAACCAGAGAGGTCTGATTTCCATCACCTCCCTTGGGACAAACTGGGGAAATTGAGAATTGCTGGTAATCTTTGCAGGCACTGAGGTTTAATGTCTCCTCAGTCAGTTCTGAAGTCCTGTTGCTGGAAGGAGCCAATTCTAATAACCAGTCAGGAAGAAATAATGCCATTTTCTAGGAAGGCTCATAGTAGCCAGCAAAAAATCTAGTACAAAATGTTTTGCCCAGTCAGAGATTTTTCTGACTCAAATATACCTGTAATTACTTTCTTCCTATGCAAAAGATTTTCAAGGAATTCTGGACCTTTTCCTCCTATTGCCTCAGGGAAGAGATGCATTTTTCAAAACTTTGGCAAAGTTGGGAATTCTTCCAGCTCTTGAAATTGTAATGGTGAGTGAAACTTCAAGCTGATTTTAACCCAAGTAGAACAGCCACATCCACTGAAGCAGTCTGGGCTCTGCTGAGCCCCTCTGTGTCAGTTTTGCTGTGCTGGGAGTGGCCGTTTGGTTGGAGCATTCCCAGTGCAGAGGCTGCCCCCAGCTCTGAAGTGCCTGACCTGGCTGCTCTGGGCGTTTTTACTCTCTGTGAGCCTGTGGTCAGCACAGTCCTGGGGACAGGGGGTGTAAGAACTGGCAGAGGCTCTTTGTGCAGTGCCAGCTGGATTGGTGTTGTAGTTGTTGCTGGCCCAGGGCCAGAGAAGTATTTTTAGATAATCTTGAACTGTTGGCTGGTTCCTCCCAAAAGATCCTGTAATCCTCTCGTTATTAGATTAATCTGTCCTAATCAGCAATGGGAAAAGAGAATTTCTTTCACTCCTGTGGCTGAAGCAGATGCCTGAGCATTGCACTCCCAGTTTCAGTGCTACTGTTCCTCAGAAACATGAAATTCTAGGGAGTTTCTGAGCTGGAGTAAAAACCTGTGAACCCACCAAGGGACATGGACTGCAAGGAAAACATTATTAGTCCTGTAGATGTTCAGTGATTAGATCAGCCCTAATCCTATTATTCTGTTCCAGGACTAGCCCAGTCCTAACGTGTCCTGTTGTGTCACTCTGTTAGGCTGAGAAGTTATTTTCTCACAGAAAATCACATCCATAAGGAAGTTATTCATTCCTGTTGCATGTAAATGAGACAAACTTTTGTAAAAAGTCCTGGGTCCAGTTGGTCCTTCAATACAAAATGAGTAAATTGTGGATAACGGGTACAGATCAGTGTCTCAGATGTTCTGGCAAGTAGCAGCAGGTGAGTGTTTCCTGCCTAAATCAGGGCTGTTAAATCCACAGAAAGTCTTGTGTCCTTATCAAAGGAGGGGAAGGGTGGGGAAAAGATGTTGCTGGTTTCTGCTTTTTGTCTGTAACCTTATTACTGTGTTTCTTATAGAAACTTTGTTATTAAACATTCCCAAAACTTTTAACTCTATTTCTTTGCAGCTCTACTTTACTTGATAATAAATACTAAACTTGACTTCAAAAACCAAATCTCTTACTTATTAGGAAATGGATCATCTGCAGGTTAGATCTGCTGTCAGTTATACTGTCAAATCTAGAAGACTTTGGTCTGTTCATGGTCCAAGAACTTGTAATGCAAGAGGCCCAGCAGAGTGACCATGTGAGTAAAAGTGGTTTGGAGTTTGTTGAATGTTACAGTTTTAGGGCAGCCAGG